>JARHVA010003084.1:640000-687500 GCA_037957365.1 Torreya grandis
TATTATCTTCCATGTATTTTTGTATTTTTTTTATTACTATGCACGTGTAAGTTTTCTTAGGTTAACATGTCATAGGGAGTTACATTTGATGGCTCTATTTTAGCTAGTCGAAGTTACTCCTTTGACCATCTATTTTGGGTATGGAGTTACTTTCCTATTCTAGTAATTTGTTCACTATTCTAGGGGGAGTTTCATATTCACTCTCATATTTTTAAATCTCATTTATTGATACATTTTATTAGGCTAGATTTATTTTCATATTTTCTTTTGCTCATATAAATTCTTATTCATTTTCCTGTCTCTTGCTTGTGAATCAATACATTCCATTGATCTAGATATCCTAGTGAATGTTACATTATGATATCAAAGCATTGTTCTAGTATGTGAATGTCATTTTTTGTTTTTATATATTCATAAAACATGGTTTTATTTTATTAATTTTTCAAAATTATATGCAAGCATTGGATACCCCATTTTTTTTGAGATCTAGTGTGTTAGTGTTTCTAAATTTTGAGGAAGGTTGGATCTCTTATTTTGTATGAAAGTTGTTTATTATTTACTTTTATATGTAGGCATAAATATATCTCCATTTAATTTGGAATTCACTCTTCATGTATAATTTTCCTTTTACATATGCCTAAGGTTTTGACTATTCATGGCATGGATAGTAGGATGTGTGATGGTGGCTCGAGCCATTTGGTTACAATGAAATCTACTACACCATATTTCATGACCTCTCTACCTCTCCACATCTTGATCAAGTTATATATGGCCTATTCCTCCATGTGTAGATGATATTTATGAATTATTTATCACCTTAGACTTGTACACTTAGCAAATTTAGACCTTGACTATTCTTCTCAGTTCTAAACCTTTTTCACTTCTAAAAGTATCACATCTGCTATCTCTCTATGCTTATTGCTCATTTATTAATATGACCAATATCACTCTAATTTATTAGGACTTATATATTTCCCATAATAATTTTAACCTACTTATGATACATCTCTACAAGTTTTGGACCTATACCTATTTTCTTACTCTTTAGGCACTTGTGTGCTAGCTAGATGCCTATGTTGATACAAGTGTTCTACCCTGACACAAGTGTTTAGTGCCCTAAAGTCATCTAATTTTCAAATTAATTTTATTCTTCTGGTCTACCTAATTTATTTAATGTGATATATTCTCTAAAGGAATTGGTACAAATAAAAGATCATCCCTCATTCATTCCTCACCTAGAAAACACCTAGCAGAGACCTAACATTGATATCAAAGAGCATTGAAAGAACATTAAAGTAAACAAAGATTTCTTAATTAATCATGTCTTAATACCAATCATAAGAATAACATGTCTACATGTTTGAATTATTGAAGGAGCATCTCAAGAGCCTAATTTGTGAAGTTACAAGCTAGGTCATTATTGTAATTGCTTTTCACATATTGCATCGTTATGTACAAACAAGCTAACACATAGGAGAGAACTACATAAGAATGATGTCCTCTTCAAATTATTATATATGTATGCATCACTAATTTACATAGAGGTGTTTAGGGAAGCTTGATACCACGTGCCCACTAACCCATTTTTCCCACAACATTATGAAAATGAAGAACTAGAGTTTTTTTTATTTGATAAGAAGAAATAGTCTATGACCCAAATTTGAATGCACTAGAGCACAGGTGACATAAAACCTAAAATCATCCAAGAAGTCACATCTAATTTTAGTAGGTATTCCATACTAGAAACCTATTTTTGATCTAGATAGTAGTATTGATATAAACATCCCAAGCTAACATAAGTGTCTACGACTACAAAGGCACTTAATCTAGAATTTGGAGACTATTCCAGAATCTTCTTCTATTTTGCTTCCAACCCATTCTAGATCTAGATCTATATTAGCATCAAAACTAGTTAATTACCTTATATTCATTATCATTACAATATCTATCATAGTTTACTTTCTATTTTTATCATATCTCAGTATTTAATTCAAAATATTTTCTATCTGAGTTTACAAATTGAATGGCATGCTATAGATCTAATTATCACCCTTGTATTTATTCATTTCTATATTATTAACCCTATCTATCTTCATAGGATCCATATATATAATTTAGGGTTAAACATCTAGTGAAGCCAACATATGTATATATATATATATATATATGATTCCTAAGGTTTTCAGTTAGTTAGGGTTTTAGTTTGTTGTTCAAATTCTATAATTTTTCATTTTTTAGCAATGGAAAATAACAATCAAAAAAACCAATTTAAAATAGAAGGTAAATAAGCATTGGCCACTCATCTCCATTACAATAAAAACTTAATGTATGCCTATTTATATGTCACAAGAGATGAAATTAGTAAGCTTGTAACGGCAAAATATTCCTCACCTAGTAATGGTGAATCCTCAGAGGGTACCACAATTGATTCCATACCAACCAATCTTCCTACATCTATTGGGGACATGGGTTATGTTTTTAGGCCTTTGTTACCCAAGGATAAAAATGTTATTGATACAATTATAATGGTATTACCAATTGTTTCAACTTAAATACCAAGTTCGCTACTTATTCCTAGTCAAACCATATTTACATCCCCTTAACTTCTCAACTTGGTCATATAAATCCCAAAGGGTCTAAAATACAAATGATCCTTCAAGTTATAAATAACTTGGAGGAAAAGGTCACAAAAATTAAACAAAAGGATTTAACGTCTCCTCATGTTATTGATTCCTAAGGTGTGTTTCATAACCCTATTGCACTTAAGATATATTTTCACCCTTTTCTAACTAGTTTTGTTGTACCTAAGTTCACATTTTATGATGGCATGAGTTATCCTATGTAAAATCTATGATATTTTTAAGGGACATGCCTTGATTATGCCTTCAATCATAAACTCTTGACCAAATTATTTCCAGGGAGCCTCATGGAATATGATTTGAGGTGGTTTTATGATTTAACTCTCCAATACATGAAAGAATTCAAACCTCTCATAGAGCATTTTTTGGCACACTTTTCTATTAATATTACCAAAAAGGTCTCTTATACCCAAATTACAAAAAACAAATAAGGAACTAATGAACCTATAAATGAATATGTCTTAAGGTATAAGACAAAGTTGGCTAAAATTACCAATCCTATGGTAGATAAAAAACTTCAAGACATTTTCAAGAAAATTTTGTTTGCTTCTTTACATGAGTCCATTATTTTCAAAAAGTTCAAATCTTTTGATGACTTATGCCATGTTATTATAGACCATGAAATGAAGCTTATTTCATTGAATAATCTTACAAACATTTTAATGACTTATGCCATGTCATTCTAGACCATGAAATGAAGCTTATTTTATTGAATAATCTTAAGTATGAGTAAACATACTGATTACATCTACATTCGATACCAATTTTATATCAAACCAAGTTAGAAGGTGAAACCACTTGAACCTAAAATTGAAATAACCACCATGGTTAATTTAGTTTCATAGTAGCCCAATCAACTTATTTTATTTAATGCACCAAGAAGATAATATGCACATTTACCTAAGTCTCTTACTTCATTACTCCCAAGGTTAGTAGAGTGTCATCTTATATCTCTCCTTCCTCATATAAAGGTTGATATGAGTTGTCATCTACCCAAAGGATACAATGAAAATGCTTATTTTGACTATCACCAAGGCCCTGGGCATTCTATGAATAGATGTTTTATCTTGAAGCATAAGATACAAGACCTCATTGATGAAAAAAATATTGCATTCAATGATCCTCCAAAAGAATCAAGTTCACAACCTAGTGATCACCACAAATAGAAAATATTTAAAAATCATTTTCAAGACCAAAAGGATGTAGAGGTGAAAATGGTATATAATGCACATCCTCATCCATCATAATATAAGCACCCACTAGATGGTATTATTGGTACTTACACATGAAAAACAATTTTTAGGGTTCATAAACCTTCTATTACTTTTGATTATAGGGATATTAAGGATGATGACTCATATCTTGATTATTTATTCATTTGCGCATACCTCAATCATCAACCTATACATAGTTTTATGATTGATAATGGTTCAAGTGAGAATGTTTGCACCTTGAAATTATTCACGTATTTGATTTATACTCATAATGATTTACACCCTTCTACCAAATCGGTTAGAGCATGTAATAGGACCTCACAGAATCATAATCTACTACACACCATATTTTTATATCTAAATCACCTAAACATGTTATTATTATTACTATTCCAAAAATACCATAGAGCATACAAAGATGGGTTCTATGAACCCCTATTCCTTATACTAATTCTAAACAACCACAAAGTCTTATTATACATATGCAGAGCAATTTTAAGCTTACAATGCCAAACATTACACCTACACATAATCCTTGGCAATACCACCAATATATTCCACTAGATTACTAGTGGGGAGATACCTATATGCATATTTGTATGAGATCATAAGTTGATATTCCACTCTATAAATATTCCAAAAATACCAAAAAAATAAAAAACTTCAAAAATCTAAAAAAAATTGAACATGTACTTATCCTGCTAGCTCCTTGGCATATATGTTGTTGGTTCCATGTTCATATATGGCATATCAATATTTCATATATATACATATGTTTCACACATCTTTTGAGTGTGATATAGGTATACATAAATACATGATCTATGCATTTACGGATGTTCGAATTTCTCTCTACTCATGTCATTAAGGCATTGGAGGAACCCACCTTCTTTAATAATGATACATCCAAGTTATATCATTATATGGTCATTTTACATTATCATGTTTGAGTTCATATATGTACTTACACATGCTTTTATCCATGATTATATATTTCAAAGTGTTTTTCATATGCTATGTACTTAACTCTTTTTGATAACACATATATCCAGGGACTTGTATGATATGTTTATGTTGGTTTCTTATGATTTCCTTTATACACTTATTTGTGTGTCTTGCCCTGTTATTGTCTTATTTATTGAGAATTTAAATATTATTCATTTTTTTTGGCCCTTGTGCCTATATTTTATTATTATTAACATTTGAGTATGTCATTTCTTGTTGCATGGACATTTGAACATGTCATTTTTACTTTTGTGGACTTTTGACTAAGTCGTGTCTATTTGATTGTGAGGCATTTAGGCATGCTCCTTATTTTTGGTCTCCTTAGACCATTATCATTTGACTTTATTTTGAATTATCTTTTGTGTGTTCTTAGTTTATTTTTTATATTGTACTATTACTATCTAGATGTTTCCATGATTTTTATCATGCATCTTAGTCCTTGATGTGATCACATTCTATGCACTTCAATGATGCATTTACCTAGACATGTCTTTCTATATTCTACATGGTTCATTCACATTTATATGATTATCTTATCCTTTTGAGGTGAGATAACTACTAATTTATATCTTCCCTCACCTCAAAGTGGTGGGGGGAGGGGGGGGCAAGGGGGAGAGGAGGGGGGATATCAGTGGAGGCATGTCATAGAGGCATAGATTATGCATATTCATAGTTTTAGATCTAATAGGGGCATGTTTTAGAAACATGTTATCCACACTTATTAAGTATGAAACATACATGATTATAATGGGGGAATGATTGGAAACATGTCCTCCACATTTTTACTTATATCATTTTTTAGATTTATCCATGTATAATGGGTGAATGTTTTGGAAACATGTTCTCTACACTTACACTATTCTCAAATTGGCCAAATTCATATTTATATGATTCATATACATATTTTTGGTAGAATTTTATATATTATTTCTATTGTTATACACAATTTTATCATAAGGCATATCTAAGGTGCATATGTTATGAAATTTGTGCCTAATATTTCAAAATAAAATAATTTTCTAATTCATAACACTTTCAAGGATTGTCATCACCCACTAAGTTGAACTTGCAAACTATATTGAGCCATTTTTTATTATGGTAGTTGGTTCACTTTTAGTATGGTTGAGTTGATTTTTTTTTATTGAAAAGAACCTATATATTGATATAAAACAAGATATGGTACAATGTTAATCATACAAAAAAATGGGTGGAAAAAGTCACCACATGAGCAAGTCCACATTGAGGGTTACAAAAAATCCCTCTAAAAAATTCATAAAAAGTGGTCACCAATTGACCACACTAAAAAAGGTTACATCACATCACATGCCATCAAAGAAAAGAAATCAAAGTACAAATATCATTAACAAGAACACTTATGTAGAAGCAATAAACATGGACATCAAGGGAGGTGGAGGAGATGATAGACCTAGAGGCTTATCACCCCATCCTCCCATGGCTGGAGGATCTCCATCAACAGGTAAGGGATTCTAACTAAACTATTATTTCCCATCCAAGGTCTCAGTTTGATTTCTTTCAGGTGAAATATCTAAAGCTAAGCATGGGAATTTGCCTTGGGGAGGTATACCCTAACCTCTGTTCATACCATCCTAGGATGGGGGAGGAGATCCCCAACCCCCACCATCACCACCAGAGCAAAAGGAACCACTCCAACCACCACAATGAGGAGAAGGATAGTGAGGTGGTGACTGGTGTGGAGAATAACTCTTGCATCTAGTTTTGGATTGTTATCACCTTGGCCCACATCCTCATCCCTAAAGGGGTGAAGGATTTTATGGGGGGTCAAGAGGTTCCTAGTTGACCACACATGGGGTGTTCCCCCAATAATTTGAGTAAATACTAAAGCTAGTTGAGCTCTAGCTGGACTTTGTCTATTTGGATTTGAATTTGAAGAGTGACATTAGAGAGAATAGTAATTTTGTTAGACATAGAAAAATTACATTCTAGCTCTTCATGATTAAATCAAGCATAGTTTCTATCTTTCCAAATTTGAAACATAATGTTATATCAAAAGATCTACCAAAAGAGATTATATTTAGTAGTAAGCATAGCTGATCCACCCAAGAGAGTCATCTTCCATGTGAAGAATTCTAAGTGAAAAGGCTGAAAAAGGGAATGGATTCAGTGCCACATAGATTGAGCATGGGGTCAAAACCAAAATATATGTTTAATTATTTTTGGTTGATGGCAAGCTAGGTAGATGGGGTTAGTCACAACTAGATGTTTGATTCGATCATCCATTGGCAAGCCCTAGTAGAGAAGGAACCATAAAAAATGAGCTTTTTTGGGCTAAATAAAAGTATACCACACTATGCTAAAATGCCTAGCCCAGATCCCTTTACAGGAATGAAGATTACACTTGATACTAAGCATATCAATTGGAAAATGTTGTGGATCTAGTAATTGATATCCCAACTGAGGAGTTTATCTAATGAAAAGGGTGGATGTAGGCCAATGCCAATCCCTACACCAAATAACAAGAGAATTAACTCTAATTTTATGTAAATAATTCATCAAGTATGTGACCTTGAATTTTTGCAATAGCCTTTGCATCTAAATTTATTAGGTGATATTTGTTTTAAAGTTGCTACTAAGTGATCCAACCCCTAATTTCTTTATAAAAAAGGTCACTAATAAACTTTACACCTTTTCTGAAAAGGCATATCCCTTCAACCCAAGGGACTAGAGTAAAGGGAGCATTATAAAAATTAAGACAAGGTGACCACCAAAGAGACTGAGAGTTAAGGAAGAGTTGAGTTGATTTGATCACTCAATCTTACCAAGTTTCTAGGTTGAACTTGATTGCATCATCCAATCTCACTAGATATATAGTATGGGTTAAATTTTTTCATTTACACTCACTAAGTTATAAGTATGATTGGGTTGCACGATTGAGATAATATCAACTATTGAGTTGCAACTCATTTTTTCTCCAAGGTTGGGGGTATGTGTCCCTTAATATCTCTCTATCTCTTTACATATATGTACTTTCTAGATTTCATATTTTGTCTTAATCTCAATTTTAGTGATTCATAATGATATATCTTTCAAATCAAATTGACAAAATTCAAGATAGTTGCATCGATACACATGTGTACTCCCAAACCTTCCTCTCTTTCAAATTTAATCATTTTAATACATTAAATTTCAGATTATACACACTAATTATATACTAAAACATACATTTGGTTGTATTTTAGTCACCAACAAAACACTCAATTTGGAATCAAGCAAAGGCAAGGTGTGTTATACACACCTGGGTATGCATTCCTTTCCATTAAACTAGAAATTTCATTTCTAGATTAAAAGGGGGAGTGTAAATGATATTTATGAATTACGTATCATCTCAGTCTTATACTCTTGGAAAACTTAGACTGTGATTGTTCCTCTCAGTTGTATACCTTTTCCACTTTCATAAGTCTCACATATACTATCTATTTGTGTTCATGTTACTCATATCTTAGTCTAACCAATATCATTCTAATGACTCAAGGCCTCTATCTTGCTTAAAATTATTTTAACCTACTTATCATCCATGCAAGTTTGGGACCTGTAATAATTTTCTTGCTTTTTGAACACTTGCATCCAAGATGCCTAATTTAACACAAGTGTCCTACCCTAACAAAAGTGTCTAGTTTCCTAAAGTTATCTAGTTTTCAAATGAAATGTATTCCAATGGTCAGCCTAAGTGATTTAATTCAATATATTATTCAAAGATATTGGTGTAAAAAAATATCAACCCTCATTCCTTCCTCATCTAGAAAAGACCTAGCAAAGACCTAACATTAATATCATAGAGTATTCAAAGAGCATTAAAGTGAATAAAACTTTCCTGCATTCTCCTAATTTCATATCAGTCATAGGAAAAACATGTATACATGTCTAAAATAATGAAGGATCAACCCAAGAGGTTGATTTATGAATTTACAAGATAGGTCACTATTGTACTTTCTTTCCACATACTGCATCATTATGAACACATAACCTAACATGTATGGGAGAACTATATAAGTCTAAGGTCCTTTTTAGATTATTAACTATGTAGGTAGTGCTCATTAACATAGGGATATTTGGGATAGATTGACACCATTTTCCCACTAACCCATTTTCCCAAAACCATTATGAAGATGAACTAGGATTTTACTATTTGATAAGTAGTGATAGTCTATGGCCTAGATCTAAATACACTAGAGCAAAGGCAACCCAAAAACCATAATCATGTATGTGGTTTCATCTAGTTTCAATAGGTATTATTTACTATACACCTACGTCTAATCTAGATAGTGGCATTGATGCAACCATTCTAAGCTGACATAAGTGTTTGTAATTATATCAGCACTTAATCTAGAATTTGGCATTTGTTCTAGAATATTCTTTCAGTCTACTTCCTACCTGCTTCAGATCTTGATCTATATTAGAATTAAAACTATCTAAGTACCTTATGTTCATTATCATTTCAATATATATCATATTTTTAGTTTCTATATTTAGTATATCTCAACATTTGATTCATAATATTATTTATCTAAGTTTGAAAATTAGTTGGCTTGTTATAAATATATTTATCACCCTTATGTTTATTCATTTCTATGTTATTAACCCTATCTATCTTCATAGGATCCATATCCATAATTTATATTTAAACACCCTATTCAATGCCTTTACACAACCATTGAAGGCATTCTAAATATAATAGGCTAGGATTTTTGGTCAAAATGCTAGACAAATCCTTCACTAATTTTTTTTTTTTTTGTCAAAAGTGATTTTAATATTTTCTATTATGCAAATTTAATTAGTATACCATTAATTATGGGAAACCATATTAATTGTAACTTTTGATTAATAACTTAAAATTGAGTGTCATTTTGTTCAAAAGTGCTTGATTTTTCCTACCCAATTTATTGGTGTCATCTATTTTATAATAATACTAAAATTATTAAGTGCCAAAATAATGGGGGGTAGGGGAAAAGGGTTTGATCAAAACTAATTTTAGGGGGGTGTTGTTTTGTGGTGCATCTTCTTCTACATTTTTTGCTTTATCCATTTCTTACAACAATAACTTTATTTCTATAAAGTAGATGCAAATCAATTTCACCTCTCACACCATTTAATTACTATGAGTGGAAATCTAAAATGCAAATAATTTTGAGAAAAAAGGTTTACATCTTATTATAATGGGTATTGAGACTAAACCTAATGCAGAAGCAAAAAAAAATTAAGTGGTTTAACCATAGTGATGAAGCCTTTGGGATGTTATGTCTGTTTGTGTCTCCCTATCATCTATTTCATATATAATCTGCCCCAAATCCTAATGAAGTCTAGACCACCTTGGAAAATCTCTCTGGGAAAGTAGATGTAATGAGAGGGCATGAACTACATAATAAACTCATTATTTTGAGTCCTAGCAATTTTGACACTCTTTAGGATTTTTTCACTAAGTTTAAGTCCTTGAGATTGTATTTGAAATAATGTGGGATAGAGAATAAATATGATCAACTTATTCTTTATATACTCTCAAAACTAGGTCCAGATTCTTTTATCTTTGTCTTTACCTTCCATGCCACCAAATGTGATCTTAGAGGCACATGGAAGATTCCTTCTTTATATGAATTTATTTCCAAATTGACTTAGAAGCAAGATAAGTTAATACATATGAGCACACTGAAGTTCTCAAAACCAAAATCCTTAATTTTTGGGAATGGGAAACAAAAGACTTCAACCAACAAGGAGAAGAAAAAAAATAAAAGGGATTATGAGAAGAAGGATCAAGAAAAGGAGAAAAAAACAAACACTAAAACCTCATATGTCAATGGTAAACCTAAGAAAGAGAAGGTTAAATGTGTTTATTACAATAAAAATGGGCATGATGAACACAAGTGTATGAAGAAAAAAATGACCACCTAACTCATATTATGGAATTGAATAACACAGATGTTCCTAAATCTATCAAGAAAAAATCAACACAAGATTTTTCTAAGGCAAAATACAAAGGTAAAGAGAAATAAAAGGTCAAGGCTTTGGTAGTAGTTTTAGCTCCAAAATTTTTATTGACTCAAGTGTTTTGCACGACATGGGTTCTTCACAAGTTGAATTCTCTTAGAGCCTTATAACATGTCTTTTATCACATTAGGTGATGAAATTTGAGCAATAGTTGTAGGGAAAGGGTTTGTTGAAGTGAATGGAGGAACATTCAATAATGTTATAAGTATTTCATCACTCTAAACTAATCTCCTATCAGTGTACCATAACACTCACATTAGTTAGGGCATGAGATTTAAATTTTATCTAGATTCTATAGTCATCAGAGAGTTACATAGAGATTCTATACTAAAAATTGGAAGGGTAGATCACTAAGTTTAATTATATACCATCTCACACTTTGCACATTCACATTTCTCCTACTGCATTGTTGACTCACTCATATTGAGTTAGAAAATTATGGCATGAGTGGTTTGGCCACCTTAACTAATTCTACCTAAAAGAAATTAGTCAACAAGACATGGCCACAAGTTTTCATAAAGTTAATTTCTCTAAGAGTATTTTTTAGGGTTGCACCCTTGGAAAGCATCTTGAAGATAAATTTGACAAGGGAAAAACATAGAGGGATACACAAGCATTAGATTTGATACATAGTGATGTATTGGGGTCGTTTCCTAATCCATCTTTCATTAGGGCTAAGTATGTTCTCACCTTCATTGATATTTTCTCAATATACATGTGAGTCTACTTCCTTCAACAAAATTTTGAATTTTTCCATGATTTTTAATAACTCAAAGCACTTGTTGAAAAATAATCAAATAAATCTATCAAGGCTCTTTGGATAGATAGTGGGGCTATGTTAACAATGAGTTTGAGTAATTTTGTATAGTAGATGGGATTGATCTAAAATGCATAGTTTCATATATTCCTTGGTAGAATGGTGTTTTAGAACATAAGAACTGGTCCTTAAAAGAGATATTGAAAGACATGATTCACTCTAAATCATTGACACCTCATTACTAGGTTGAAGCAATCAATTTTGATTTTTATGTTTAGAACTAAATTCCCTATAAAGCCTTGAAAGGAATAACTCAATTCAAAGCTTGGTAGAGTTAGAAACCCATAGTTGAGCATTTCAGGGTCTTCATATCTCTAACTATGGCACGCATACCTAAGACTAAACACAAGGCTATGCAACCTTAGATTAAACCTTGCATCTTTATAGGATACCCTGATGGTGTTAAGGGATATCAACTTATTCATCTAACCACACATGAGTTGTTCATTGAGAGACATGTTTGCTTTTAGAATAGTCTTTCTGACTCTACACTTGACACCTCTCCCACTTCATTGGAATCACTTGGATTTGATGATCATTATGATGATCAGATCATCTTAAGTAGATTCTTGAAGTTGAAGACTCTTCTTCCATTTCAAATAGTAAAATTAGTGATGGAGATGCATCTCCATCCACATCTGGACATACTTGTGAGGATGAAGATGCACCACTTAAATCAACTAATTTTGGTCATCTTTAGGCTATGAAAACACTATAGAGCACATGTATATGGGTTGGGGATCCTTCAAATGATAGGTGGACATATTCTTAGTTCCATAGTGGGTTATATGCTTTCTATGCCTCTACCTTCGATTCATAGATTTTTGGGGAGGCATCTGGAATACATGAGTGGGATAGTGTGATGCATTAGAAGTATATCTCCTTGTTAAGGAATCACACTTTGGATGTGGCATACATTCTTAATGGAAGGAAGATAATTCTATGTATATGGATATATTAGACTAAGTATATAGTAATTGGGTTAGTTGAAAAGTTTAAGGTGTGGTTGGTGTAAAAGGTTTTTCTCAGGTGCCTGACATTGACTACACCAAAACCTTTGCACTAGTTTCCAAAATGAACTCTATCATAAACATAGTTTCTATTACTATAGATAATCATTGGGATGTTCATCAGATGGACATAAAGAGTGCATTTATTAATGGTGACCTTGAGGAAGATATTGACATGAAGTAACCACTAGGATTTGTCAAGGATTTTTCCTTTGTGTACATGCTTCATAAATCCATCTATGGCCTCAAACAAGCTGCTTAAGCTTGGTATGCCAAGATGGATTCCTTCTAGCTTTAAGTTTCACTTGGTGCCATTTAGATCTGAACATCTATCTCTTACAACAAGGTGATTCACTTTTGATTCTAGTTCTTTATGTTGACACTATTTTGATCACTGAGAGCTCTTCCTCATCCATTACATTGGTGAAAGAGGTGTTTTATGACAAATTCTCTATGATAGATTTTGGCTTGTTACATTACTTTATTGGGATTTAGATTTATCAGTCAAATTTAGTAATTACTCTTTCATAACCCAAGTATGCTCTTGACTTACTTGTTCTATTTACATCATTGATTGTAAGCCAACTCAAACTCCCTTTCTAGACAGAGTCAAGTTTGAGGTAGATTATACTTCACCATTGGTCAATGATACCTTATATCAACAACTTGTTAGTAGTGTTATCTACTTGACACATACTATACCTAACATATCATATGTAGTAGGCCTAGTCTCCAGATTCATGTGGTAACCTCATGAGCTACATTGTAAACTAGCTAAAATGATCTTGCACTACATTTAGGGCACACACAAATTTTGGGTACGTTACATAGCTAGCATTGACATCAACTTAATTGGCTATACTAATTTTGACTGGGCTAGTGCTATTTAAAATCATAAGTCCACTTGAGGTTATAGTTTCTCCATTGGTTTAGTTCTGATTATTTGGTCAACCAAGAAGCATAATGCTATTAATTTATCATTTACTAAGGTAGAATAAAAATGGTTTGTCAATACTTCCATTAAGGCTATATGGATTCAATTGATTATCATAGAGTTTGGTATCTAGTTCATATGATCTACAATTATCTATTGCAATAACTAAAGCACAATTAATACATACATGAATGTAGTCCAGCATCAATAGACCAAAGACATAAAGATTCACATACACTTCATCTAGGAGCTCATTCATGGGAAAATCATTGATCTGAGATATTTTTAGATGATAGAGTAGATCGTTGACATCTTCACCAAACCTTTCATGGAGAGAAAGTATATTCACTTGTGATCTCTTTTATAGGTGTAGACAGCATCAACATCATCTTTTGAGGGGGTCTTCTAGTCCACTTTTGTATCTTTTATGTGGGATTTTTTCTATGGGTTTTCTCCTTTATTTATGATATTTGATTTGTATATGGGTACCTTATTAGGGCTTGTTGTAGTGACCCATTTCTTTTATCCACCTAAGATATGATTGGGGGAAGGGGGGTGGCGGGGAAGGGGGCAAGATGACGGGTAATGTAGGGCATTATTTTCCTTTTATATTTGTATTTAGGTTATTCCTACACACGTGTAAGCTTGTTTAGGTGTACATGTCATAGGGAGTTAAATTTGATATCCTTATTTTAGCTAGTGGGAGTTACTCCTTTGACCAACTATTCTCGGTATGGAGTTACTTTCCTAGGACTTTGTCCACTATTCTAAGGGAGTTTCACATTTGCTCTCCTATTTGTACATCTCATTTGTTGAGATATTCAATTAATGTGGATTCATTATCATTTCTGCAATATTATCATATTTATTTATTTTCTCATAACAACACTTATGCATTTATTTATCTCTTACTTGCAAATTGGTGCATTCCATTGATCTAGGTATCCTGGTGAATAATCCATTATATTATTATTGCATACATTTATGGTATACTAGGTTAACAAGTGGAAGATAAAAAAAATTAGACATTCTATCCACCAAATAAGTGCAACATAAATCCATAATAGTTCATCATCAATTGTGAAAAAGATTAGGCAATTACATACCAAAAATTACTACAAGTATAAAATCAAAGATAATAGGTACAAAATTGATAGACCATTGATTCTATTTGATATACAATCGACACAACACCAATTACATCCCAAAGATAAAGGAGAGTCAAACTCACAAGGTAGTAGGTCACTTGCTTATAGAGCTTTATTTCAGTCTCAAATTCATTCCAACCATCAGGGGTGTTAGATTCTATGATTTTACTTCCCTTTCGTTCCTCTTGCTTGCTTCATCATCTAGTTGTTATGATTTTTGATATTTTAGGCTTAAATTAGGTATGATTATTATTTTGGATTATATTATTAATGATATCTCTTATGTCTTAATTTTGATTCATTTCACGCATAGCTTAATTACAATATTTTCACACATAATTAAAACATTTTGGTGAATTTTATGCTCTTATATTTAACCTTAGGTTTCTTACCTTCTAAGATTTCTTATTTTCACTTGTTTTCAATTCTAATTTTTTAGGGTTTTCCTTCTCAATTTCATCCTAAGTATTTATACCTCTTATTTGATCTAAGTTTGTGCCATTTTTTTTTTTAGCTTGTTTCATATTTTATTTATAATAATAAATGCTTACAATGAGAATGATATATTTATATTAAAATAAAATATCAGTATTGAAATAATTCCAATTCAAATTTTATATGTAGAGAAAATCTTAATGATAATATTCTTGAAATATTTATAATGTATATTCTGTAAAATTCTTCATCTATTGTTAAAATTATGTATATGCTTAATAAAATAGCTAAAACATATGCTTCCTATAAAATTGAATACCCTTCTAAATTTATAATTTGTATCTTTCTTCTTCTAAGCTTTGTGACTATTATGTGTCTTCTCTTGAACCCATCTTTAATCTCCCTTATATATTCATACTTATTACCAATAATAATATTCAACTTTTGACTAAACCTCTTCATATCTCCATTGTGCTTACATATGAACTTGTATGTATGATGAATGAACTTGGTGAATTAATAAACAAAGTACAAAATTTATCTCTTTAGTCTATTACATCTATTTTAAGAATAATATGAATGTTATACATGGCTCTATTGAATAACATGAATGTTATACATGGCCAACCCATGGTGCATAATTTTATTGATGCTTCTCTCCACCAAAATCTTATTTATAATTGGATTTCAATTAATTGATGGATTGGGGATTTTTATGTGCATCCAAGTACTTATTATAATATCTTCCCTTTTTTCATAAACAAAATATGTTAGGATATTATTTTAAGTATTTCATAGAAATTAGATCATATTTTAGAATAAGTACTTAATATGATGTCTTCTTTTTTTCATAAACAAAATATATTAGAGAAGTAGTTATGTGGTTTGTAGTTGATCAAAGGCATCTCTAACATTTCATTGAGATTTATGGGAGAGAAGTCAATTTTTTAGGATAAATTAATACTTTAAAAATTTACATATTATTATACAAGTAACCAATCACATCATCTTTACAATTATTAGGAACCAATGTATATGTTAAGACCAATTTATTTTAAAGTGTATTTCAATTTTTTTTTTAAATTAATATAAAACATAATTTTTCCTTCATTTAAACACTCAAAATTAAACATATACATGTTCATATAAAAAAATTTAAATATTGATATAACACCATTAAAATATCATGATTTTAATATGTTTATCAAATCAAAATGCATAAATATTGTCTCCTCTCCTTTTAAAATATTAATTTAAAAGTCAAAATTTAAAATATATAATAAACACAAATATTGATACTAATAAATTTTAATTTCTGATATGACATCATTCAAATACCATCTAAATGCCCAAATTAAAACGCTGAACTTAAAGTGCACAACTATTAACTCCTCTCTCCTAATATATTAATCTTATATATTATAAAGTTCTATAGGGAAGACAACTTTGCAGCTATATAAAATCATCCAATTGAGTCGAAATTAATCTTCCATTGGCATTGCATTCAGCCCTGGAATTTCAAATGAAGGGTGGATAGAAAAATTTATGGCTGATTAATTTTCTAGACAGTAAACATTAATGGGCTGTTGAAAATTTTAACTGTAATCTATTGTCTAAAACACAAAAAAACAAGCTAAAGCCCTGATTGCATTCTAAGCCAACACTTTGTTCACAATTTCTGTATTTTCTGATGAACACCATAATCAAGTATCAGAAATTAATGAGAACGGGAGAGCCTGTTGATGCAATTATTGTAGACGATCTTGGAAGAAGAGATTCATGGTCTGTTAAATGAGCACCCAAAACTCTACTTATATACTCCTGCAACAACTCTGCCATTAATCCCACCATAATCATCTTGTGTCTTTCAAAAGAAAATCCTTCACAGAAACCTTATGTCCTCAGCTGAAAATGTTTACAGCTAAAACTTTTTGAAAGCAAGCAAACGAGTCAAATTTTTTGATGTCTGCAGCATATTTCAAAACATTCAAAAGCATTTGTTAGCAAATTACTGGTACGGCGTGGCAAAAACAATTTGCAGAAAATACATTAACATTAGAATACTTTACAGACACTGAGGTATAAGATTTTGTGAGAAATTGTGTTGTGAATGTTTATTTAATATTTCCGATCACACCCAATAATCTATCAATATGATGATAAAATATGATGAAATCAAGAACTTTTAAATAGATCTTAAGGATCTCAACAACTTTCTTTCCTAAAAATTACAGAATCTGAAAAACAAATGAATCTGCTCGGTAAACCAAGCCAAATCCATAATGTTGTGCAGATATTTTTATCAGATCTTTTTGTGCTTCAAGACTTTTTAAAAAGAAAGTTTCCTAATATATCTCTGATTGAAAAGTAATTTTTATTAATTAAAAATAAAATATATTATAAATTGAAAAACTGAAAAATAAATCTGTTTAATAAATTAAATTGATTTTTTTTAAAGTCAATTAAGGAACAAAGTTATTTTAGGATACTCCATATTTCATTATTAGAACTATCTTTAGGAAGAAGAAGATTGAAGCCAATACGTTCTCAAACAATGAATTTGAAAATAACTTTGTATAGTCTAAAAAATTAATTTCAAAATCAAAATGAATATCATTTTACAAAAATTATTATCAAATCTTTTATGATTAAAATTTTTTTAATCAAAAAATATATCTATAAAACTGATTGAAAAGTGTTTTCTATTAATTAAACATAGTGAATAAATTAAACCAAATCAATATTATTTAAAAAACAATATTATCAAATCTTTTTATGATTTCAGATTTCTCAATCAAAACAGTATATAAAATTGATTGAAAAGTGTTTTTTCTTAAATCAAACATAAAATATATCACTAACCCAAAAACTAAAAATCAGACCTGCTCAACGAACTATGACAAAACGATATTGTTACAGAAATTCTTACCAAATTGTTATATAGTTGAAGATTTCTCAGTCGGAAGGCATATAGAATTTGTTGATGCATAGAACTGAATCAAGCATCTTCTACTAATCAAACATAAAATTTATCACTAACCAGAACCAGAAATAGAATCACACTTCGCCAGAAGATATCACATCGATTAAAATAAATGCTTTCAATTTAAACAGATTTCTCTACTTCACATAATGATTTTGACTTGTAGTTGCAGACCCTGCCTTTCACTTTACGTGTTTCTCGGAGAAGAAATTAATGAATATGAAACACACCAAACTTGTGGCTCACCAAATCCCAAATTTATTATGGAATGGACGAATCAGAGCAGGAAAACGTCACCAAACGAGAGATGATACACTCGAATACATGAAAGGTCCCCCCCTAATAAAAACACCCATGCAATATGCAATGATTGTGGTGCATCACCCTTTGCAAAGTCTTATGCAAGTCTTGCCGACTGGTTTATACATGTCCTTGATGATCAATAATGTTAAGCCTCATCTTTCACATTTTTGTACGTGCTATGTACTCTTTCCTCATCTTTGCCATCATTCTTAAGCTAGACCATAATTCATTCATATGCGAAAAGAATGTACTTTGGATCCAAGATGATGATGTATGCGTAGTATTAAAAATGAATTATTTGTGATTCTTAATTAATTAGAAAATTTATTATGTAAATATATATAGGGATAAAAATTGTATACATTTTTTACTATGTTGTACAATAATGATGTAAATTGTATGGAACTGATCAAGGGCTTTATATGTGACAAAAATCACAATAAATGTTTGCCTCTTTTTTATGTTGTACTTATGCTTCAACACTTTCCTACACTTACAATTAGCTAAATCTTAGTCGCCTAAAATGCATAGGAAAATGAATTAAGGGCCTATGTTAAAAGATAGGTAAACTTAGTACACCCATAGAATTTATAACATGGATGTGTGTTAAAGAGATAAGTTGATTTGTGATACCCTAGGATTTAGAATAAAGATGAATTGTGGCATTGTAAATGTAGTTTCCAAATATATAATTTTTTTAATACCTAAATGAGAAAAAATGCAAAATTGATGCATTTCTGAAAATGGCATGGTACTTTTTTGTGAAAATATAAGGAGATTGCATGTGTAGGAAGGATAATTTTAAGAAGGAACCCCTAAAAACTTTCTATAAAATCCTAGCAAATCCTAAATTTTAGGTATAATTTCATTGGCGAATCTTTGGCAAAATCACCACTCTAGTATAAATTGACTGAGGATTTCTATTAACTCTTTCAAAAACTTTATAAATAGCTGACGAAGCAAGCATCATATTAAAATCAAGAAATAATGACGAAAAATCCAACTTAAACCCCATTCCCCAAACACATTCACGAGGCAAATAACATGACAACAATTTGAATCCCTTAAAAGATAGGTAAAATTCATTAAAAGTGTGAAAACATCTACATATATGTATAGCTTGCATTTCTTACTTGGATTGTATTTCATTGTTAGCTACTTAGACTCCTCCTTGGCCTCCCCTTGCATTTTTTGCTCGTTTCATGATTCTCACGACATGTAGGGCTTGCATTTCTTACTTGGATTGTACTTCATTGTTGGCTTCTTAGACTCCTCATTGGCCTCCTCTTGCAGCTGTCGCTCACTTTGTGATTCTCATGACCACAAAGGAATAAAATTTTAATAGAAATGAAGTTATTTGAATTTAGGTTTTAGATTTTTTTGGTTCTAGGATTTTAAGCAATTTGAAGCACTTTTGTAAATTTATTTTAAAAGAGGTAATTTGTGTTAATTAAAAAACTACTGGATGAAAAGGTTACAGGGTGAGAAGTCTAAAGTCAAGATCTTGTTTACAATTCCTTCTTTTTAATGATTCAATTTGTCATTTTTTTCAAAGATTAAATTTATCATTTTTACATCATTTTTTTCAAAGATTATGTATAAATTGAGTACATACCTATGTAATTCTCTAAAAAAATTAATCAAATAATATAATAATCTGAGTATAGCAAAAATTGTGACAAAAATTCGGAGTATAGAGTATAAACCAACTATGGGACCATAGGGCAAGACAACTATGAAATGTGACGATAGCATAATTGAAAAAAATATTCAAAACATTTTCATATTTTTAAAATTATAAACTATGTAATAATGTCTGCCAAAATATCTTGACCACATTCATATTGGCCTTTCAAATATTTTTTTATTTAACCATGCCAACCAAAATATAATTACTACCTTAAACATTTAAAAACAAAATATAGTATGATTATGAGGCTCTGTTGCATTTATTTAGTTTGTTCTTTGTACATTATTTAAAAGAAGTATCTTGCATGTCATTATTTCTCAAAGGAAATTAATTTCTTGTTTGTTTATAATAAGTATATGGTAAAGACCAACCAAATAATATAATAAACTCAGTATAGCAAAAATAGTGATAAAAAATTAGAGTATAGAGTATAAACCAACTATGGATCCATAGGGCAAGACAACTATGAAAAGCAATGATGACATAACTAAAAAAAATCAAAACATTTTTATTGTTTTAAAGTACTTTGAACTATATAATAAGGCCTTTCAAAATATCTTAACCATATTCATATTGGCCTTTCAAATATTTTTTTTATTTCAATTAACAAACCATGTCAACTAGAATATAATTATTACCTTAAATGTTTAAAAATAAAATATAGTATAATTATAAAGATCTGTTACGTTTATTCAGTTTGTTCTTTATGTATTATTTAAAAAAAGTATCTTGCACATCATTACTTTTCAAAGGAGATCAATTTCTTATTTATTTAAAATAATTACATGGTAAAGACCAACCAGATAATATAATAAACTTAGTATAATAAAAATTATGACAAAAAATTAGAGTATAGAATATAAATTGACTATGGGACCATAGGGCAAGACAACTATGAAAAATGAGGATGACAAGAAAATATCTTTTTAAAAAAAATAGAGAACTTATTATCATATTCATTCATTGCACTGATTTTTACTTGTTGCATGTTGATATGTTCACCAAATTTGTGAAATGGGTATTTTTGAATTAGTTAGAAACATGGTTGAAATGATCATGAGGTTTTATTGTGTTTAATAATTTTGTTTAAAAAAAGCATCTTGCATGTCATTAATTCTCAAAAAAATGAGTATCTTGTTTATTTAAAATCAGTATGTGGTAAAGATCAACCACATAATATAATACATTTTGTTTTGTGCATTGCTTAAAAGAAGTATCTTGTATGCCATTTTTTTAGAAGAAATGAGTTTCTTGTTTTTTTAAAAGAAGTATGTGGTAAAGACCAACCACATAATATAATTAATTTTATTATTTGTACATTTTTTAGAGTAAGTATCTTACATGCCATTATTTCTCAAAAAAAATAGTGGTAAAGATCAACCAAATAATATAATAAACAGAGTCTAGCAAAAGTTGCAACTAAAAATCAGAGTATAGATTATAAATAATAGGTTGACTATGGGGCCATAAGGCAAGACAAATATGAAAAGTGATGATGAAAATCAAATGAATTTAAATAAATGCTTTTCAATAAATTTATCATTATATTTATTCATTTCAAGAATCAAGATAGATGACTGTACATGCAAACAACTACTCTCAGTGTTATGTTTGATTAAGAGAACATGTCTATAACAATTGTAAACTTTATTATAGAGATGCATATGTATTCAAGCATAAGTAAGTTGCTCGAATACATATGTGATGATTTATCAATTTTTCTATTCATTGATGCAAGCTATTGGCAAAAGTGAAGCTTTAGTAGTTGAAAGATTGGGATGAGAGGTTGGAAATGAAAGTGTAGATAATTTCTAAGCTAATTTATTTATTATTGCAATTGCAAGGTATGGATTTATATTTCTTCTGTTTTGAAGATTGAGAGCAATTGTTTGCATGCACAATCATCTATCTTGAAATGAATAAATATAATGTTAATTCCCTAAAAAATATTTCTTTAAATATAATTACTCAAAACACTATCTTTCAAATGTCTTAACCATATCCATAATCAATAATGATAAAGTTTGTCAATATGTCTTAACAATATCCATAATCAATAATGGTCTTTTAAATATATTTTTATTTCAATTTAAAAAACTATGCTAACCAAAATATAATTATTACCTTAAGTGTATTGTGTCCTAATTCACAAAGGGTCCTTAACACATTTATAAAATCGAGTAAAACAAACATGGTTTTCTTTCTATATGGTTTTAATGACTAAAAAACTTAATAATAAATAACTAAAACTATAATTATAAACTTGTAAGTTGAAATTTCTACGTCTTCAAGACTTCAAAGCTTAAAAAACTAGGTAGTGTTAAAAGAGGTTAATGACATAAATGACTTCACATCACAAATTCTCACATCTAATGTATATTTTATTTCTAACATTAAATGTGGTGCAGATGGAATTAAATCTATAGGTATCAAAGTTGAGATCTTTCCCCATTTTTAGTGAATTGGTGCTAACATATTGAAGGAACAAGGCAAAATTTAATGTTGGTCCAACGTGTCATCCATTTGATTAATAGAAGTTGTTTAAATACATATGTGATGGTTTTTTCAATTTTTCTAATCATTTATGCAAGCTATTAGCAAAAGTGAAGCTGTTGGTCTAATATAGATACAGTTTGTTACACTATAGATACCTCAAATAAGTTTGGTATAAAATAACAAGGGAACACCACAATATACGTATGTGTATCTATAATAGAATTTTTAATTGTTATAGACATATTCTCTTAATCAAATAGAACACAAAAATACACCTACTTCATATAAAATAATAAGGAAATACCACAATATAATTATGCATCTCTATAATAGAGTTTACAACTATTATAGACATGTTATATTAATCAAACAAAACATAAAAATATAAAAATACATCTTCTTGGTATTATAGAGAATGTTTGCACTATGACATTACTCATGCATTTGGGTTATACTTATAATGATTTGCACCCTTCTACTAGATCAATTAGATCATGTAATGGGACCTCACAGTAGGTTCTTGGTGAGATTGACTTGCCTTTATAGGTGGGTTTGACACATGTGGTTACTACATTCTTAGTGTTACCTTCTACATATGTCTTTAATATGTTATTAGAATGACCTTTGATGAATACACTTTGAGTGGTACCTTTTACAGTGCATGGGTGTGTTAAATACATTCATACCCATTATTTTATTCTTTTTAGGAAATTATGTGTTTAATTTTTAAGTAAATATAGGGTTTGGGAAATATAAATTAGTAAATAGATATGTTTTAATTAATCTACTGATTTGTGTAAACAGATAGTATTTTATCTTTTTCTAAATATAGTAGTGTGTAAGAGAAATTAGAATTTAACTTATTCTAACTAATCAGGATTGAGACAAAGTCTGATATTAGAGGAGTAAGACTTGAAAACAAGTTAGAATAGGTTCTTAAACTTCATTTTTGAGTTGGAGAGGTGCGTCAAAAGTGGACACCCTACTATCTGATGATATAGTCCTATTTTGGCACTATTGTCCTGAGGTTGAAAGCTTTCTGGGTTATGTCTGTCAAATTGGTGTTACCCTATATATGAAATTTTGAGGCCTAAAAGGCTATGGAGCTCATGTTGTGTTTGATTCAATCGTTGAAACCTTTAGGAGCTCCTAGTGTTTGAACTTGAATTAAAACTTAGGGAAAGAAAAAAAAGAGTTAGTTTGTAAAGGATATGTTATATGCACTTCACGCCTCGTGTGTGAGCATGATGCCTACATACCAATACTCTAAATAGGGATCAAGCTAATATAGTTCTCCCATTGAAGTGTTTGGTACAATAATGTGTGATATATGCAACTAAATGTGAAACTGGATGTACTTTGGATGATCAAAGACTGGTGTGAGTGCTTGAATAGGCTTGAAATGATTTTGGAAAGCTGTATGCAGAGAATAGGGAAGAGTGCTTGAGTGTACTTGTATTCTTGCTTATTTATTTTAAATAAGTGCCAACCCTTCTAAATGGACTTTGAATGGCCTTTTATAGGGTAGTTAATGATCGTGGGTTAGATGAACTTATATTAGGCTGATATAAAAAAATAAGGATTCAAGGAAATCTGACCATTTGAGGTAAAAATGAACTTGGACAACAATGCCAAAAATAGGACACCCTAAGTTCTGACACTCTTATCCAAGTTGGGTGCTATTGTTCTAAGGGGATAAGACCTAGGGGGAGAGATCTAGACCCAATAGGGTTGCCTAAGTTTCAAAAATCTTAGTCCAAAAAGTTACAGATGACTGAGAATCAATGAAAGACTAATCGATAAGGGTTGTGTGATCAAGAAAGAGGACCTATAGGTTGGGTGTTATTAGTCATACTTGAGTCATCTAATTTTACATTTTATATGACTACATTTGTCTTCCTTTTATTCTAATGATGTAGCAAAGCAAAATACTACGATAAAACAAAAATAGAAAGCATACATGAACTTACTTATAAGGGAGAAGCTCATGAAGCTATGTGATGTTGGGTGTGCATAGAGAGAGCATGTTGTAAAGTGTGAATCTATAAATGAAAATATAAATTAGATCAGTTCTTACTAAATACTTATATCTAAAATCAAAATGTATAAATCTGAGAAAGAGAAAGGAATGAATACACCTCGCTAGGTACGTGAACCAATACAAAGCATTTTCTGATATTGAATTGTGTTGAGTATGTGTTGAATCAAGATTAATATCAAAAATAAAGCTGAGTGCTCAATTCCTCAAAATGTGGCTCAAAAATGCAAAGGCTAGCCCTTTAGATCCATGATCACCAACTAAGTGAAGTAAAATAATCATTTGTGTGTTAATTAATGTATGGACTATGTGTCCAATCCCTCTAAATAGGTTGCTCAAGAATATAAAGGCTGGCCCTTTGACTCCATCATTGCCTCATAAAATGAAGCTATGAAGTGATACTGGTATAGAATAGATATCATATGAGATGGCTTTTGGAACCCATGGATGTGCTAGAAATCTTGACAATGTAGCATATAGCCAAATGTGTGTTAGAAACTAGGCCACTCTTGACCATTTTAAAAGATGGAGGTTAGGCTTGTATAAAAGCCACTCTAATTTGATGTACTAGGCTTATATAAAAACCAACTCAGGTAATCAAAAAGTTAAACTTGTATGAAATTTAAACTTGAATGTGATGCCAATCACCTGTAGATGGAGTAAGGCACACAACTACTGAAAATGCCTAGAATAAATTAAAACTCAAAAATAAAATAAGATCAATGTGTCACACACATTACCCCCAATCATTGATGTCTGAAACATGGATTTTGATCTAAAATTTATGCCAACTACCTAATCTAAATTATAAGTGAGAACCATCATGTTGTGCATGATAACCCCCTGTATCTAAAAAAACTATGCTCAAACTATTGAATCTAATTGATATAGAAGTGCAAAATCTATCCCTAAACTAAACTTTTTGCCTATTTCTAGAAACCCTAAGTGTTTTTATGCTTGGACCCCTATTTTTGGTGTTGTTTTTTATTTCTAATGTTGTTGTCTGGTATGAAAATTGACTTTTGATCTAAAATTATCACTATTTTTTTGCTCTAATTTGATCATCTTGACATCTAGATTCTATGTTGAGTGTTCTAAATATTATTTTTTACTATTAGGAGGTTTGATCTCTATGATAAAACCCTTGTTTTATGTCCCTTCTTCTGAGGGTAGGAATGATGAACCTGTAATGACTGCCCTCAGAAGAAAAAGAGTCTTACAAGTGTGTTAAGTTGTATAAATATATGATATAGCATTTATATTTGACAAGATATCTCTAGATATAGCAGTGTTTGTATTATGAGATTGTTAGATCAATAGGGATATGCCTAGATATATATAACATGTGAAACCATGCATAAATTACTAAACTAGAAATGTTAGATGTTAGTTGTTTAGTTGTTAGAGGGATGGAGCATGATGTCCATCATGGTATCCAAAAAAGCAATGTAAATGCATGATATGGATCATGGCATTACACACAATGAGAAGCAAACAAGCCATCAAGCAGCAAGTAAGAAGCAAGAAGCATACAAGGATGGCCAAAGGGCCTTGCAAACAAGGGACATGTACACATGAAACTCAAACTAGAAGACAAGCATGGAAGGCATGTTCAAATGCCATATACACATATAAATTAATAAGCAAAGTTGGCACAAGGGCCATAGGCATTTATAAGAGTATAAACAAAGGACATGGGTAAATGTCCTAAGTCACACAAATGAATAGAAGCTAAGGACATTGGGAAATGTCCTAAGGCACAAGTAGGAGACAAGCTAGAATGGGAAATGTAATCACACAAGGTACGCTAAGCAAGCAAAGTAAGCATGTAAGAACTAGAAAGATACAAACACATCTAACTAATCAAAGCAAATGTGAGAGTATGAAAAACATGTTTAGTACAAGACTAGGTATATGCTAAGAGATACACAAGTGCAAGATACTAGTGAAATGTCGATATAGTATTATGTGTAAGTTATAAAGTAATGTACATTAGTATGATAACTCAGAGTGTGTGGTGTAATAATAACATAACCTGGATGGTGTAGTCATGTAGAAGGTACCCCTAGTGGGTGTGTATAAAAATGTGTGTCTCGAATGTAGAAGTAGGAATGCCCCCTTAGTGGCTAGAATGAAGCAATCAAAGAGCTAGATGTCAGTGTACACACTCAAAGAAGATCAAGTGAAGCATGCTAATGTAGAAAATCAACATACAATAGCATGAAATATTGAATGTAAGTCCTATCATGATAGTAGTAATGTAAAGCATGGATAATGTATACAATCAAAATATTTTTGGTATTTTTGATATATTTGAATGTTTTTGTGTTTTGAAGTTTTGTATTGTTTTTGTATTTTATTTATATAATCTATGTACAATTAGTACAAAAGAAATTATGTACAATCAATGTGTAGAAATAGCATATTATACATGGAATTTATGTAGACGTATAATGTTCATTAAATTTTTGAGTTTCTTTCCCTTGAGTGAGGTTAGATGGTATACTTTAGGGCTAAGCTTTTCAGTAATGATGTAGGGACCTATCCAATTTGGTTTGAATCTTCCTTTGGTTTCCTCTTTGGCATTGACATTGCGAATATTTTCTTTAAGAACAAGATCATTAACTTCAAATTATTTTATGTGAACACACTTATTTTAGGTTCATTGTATATGTTGTTGGTAGATTTTGAGGTGTTCGACAGCTTGAATGCATGTATGGTTTAATTATTTGAGCTGGTGTAGATGCTTTTCTCAATACTGGTCATTATTGAGTATACCTTTTAGGGAGACATGAAAGGAAACAATTTCTAATTATAATGGTATAAATGCTTCTGTGCCATAAACAAGTGAATAGGGAGTATCCCTTGTGGGTATAAAAATACTTGTGTGATAGGCCCATAGTGCAAAAACTAGTTGATTGTACCAATCATCACCAAATTTGGTTACTATTTTACTCAAAATGTTGTTAGTTATTTTGTTAGTGGCTTTTGCTTGATCATTTCCTTATGGGTGGTATGGAGTGGAGAATGTGTGTTTGATTTTGTACTTGGTACAAAAAAATTGATAGTTTTGTTGTTGAATGATGTTCCATTTTCTAAAATTATAGCAGGAGGTAGGCCAAATCATGAAATAATGTGGGTCATGATAAAACTACAAATGTCTTTCACCTATGGTAGATTGAAGTGGAACTATTTCCACCCATTTGGTAAAGTATTATGTGGCTGTGACTATGAACTTATGTCCATCAAAGGAATCGAGGTTGATTTAAACAATGAGATCAAATCCACATAACATGAATGGACATGGAGAGATGATAAATTGTAATTATTATGATGGTGTATGTTGTAGATTACTATGTCATTAACATTTATTGCATAGATTTGCATATTGTAAACATTCATCTTCCAAGGTAGGCCAGTAGTACCCTTATCGAAGGAGTTTGTGTGACATGGATTTTCCACTGAAATGACCACCATACTGACTATCGTGTATTTGAGTTAAAGCAATTTTGGCTTCTTCTGAGGCTAAGCACCATAGTAAATGTCCATGGAAGGATCATCTGAAAAGGTCTCTACCAATGATTACATTATGGAGTGTTTTCTTTTGTAACTTACATTTGTCATTTTGGGAGAAAGTGTCTGGTGTAATAGATTTGTTGAGAAAGTTGTAAATGTTAGTAAACCATTCTGGGGTAACAGAGCTTCATGTAATAGCTAAGACAGAAAGAATGATCAATTATGCATTAGATATTGATGGTGATTGTAATCATTTAATTATAAAAATTGATTGATCATCATTGATATCAATAATAACTAGAGATGTTGAATTGGCCATTACATCTACATGTCTATTATCTTTTTAGGGAATGCTCTCAATAGAAAAATGATCAAATTGTGAGGATAGACACTGTACCATATTACGGTATGGGATAAGGTGTTCTTCTATTTGATAAACATCATCAACTTGATTAACCATAAGTTGGGAATCACTAAAGACTTGAATAGATTTTATTTGGAGGGATTGTGCAGCAAATAGTCCTAAGATAAGTGCTTCATATTCCATTGTATTGTTGGTGCATGAGAAACTTAATTGATATGCTATAGGAGTTATATGGTTGGAGGGATCGATAAAGATAATGCCTACCCTAGCACCAAATGCACATTAAGATCCATCAAAGAACATGGTCTAGGTATCCAAATGAGTAGAGTATGTAGTGAAATCATCTTTGAATGTGTCACTTAAAGGGTTGATGTCTAATAGTGGTGTTTGTGCCAAATGGTTTGCAATGATTTGGACCTTTATCAATTTTTAAAGGACTATTTTTAAGTTTAATTTTGTTAATAACATAACCCATTTAGTGATATGGCTATGCAGATGTGGTTTTGCTAGTAGAAACTTTAAAGGGTTTACTTTTATGATCACTTGAGTCTCATTATTGACCATGTAACGTCAGAGTTTTTTGTGGTAAAAACTAGTGCTACACATAATTTTTTTATTAGGGAATAATTTTTTTCGTAATCAACCAATATACGACTGATGTAATAAACTGTGCGTTCAGTATTTTGATCATCATTTTGTGCTACGAGTGCTCTTAATGTATGATCTACTTTGGAGATATAAAGTAATAAAGGTTTGTCTGGGATAAGTGGTACTAAAATGGGTGGATTAAGGAGATATATTGCGTGATTGTGTCAAAGTTGCTTTGATAGGCTTAGTCCCAAATAAACTTTGTATCTTTCTTTAGTAATTGAGTAAAGGACTGAGATTTATCAGTGATCTAGGCTAAAAAATGGTGAATTGTTTGGATCTTGCCTTGAAGGGATCAGAGTTGTTTTAGGTTAGTAAGAGGTGGCATATCAATAATAGCTTTGAATTTCTTAAGACAAAATTCTATGCCACATTGAGATATAATAAAACCTAGGAGTTTTATGGATGTAACTTCAAGCACACATTTATTTGGGTTTAATTGAATGTTATATTGCTTGAGTCATGTAAAAATCTTGTGTAGATCAATAGTGTGATGTTGTTTGGATTTAGATAGTATATCATCAATGTAATCCTCAATAGTATGGTGAATTAAGTAATGGAAAATGTGTGTCATAGTAGGTTGATATGTGGCTCTGGCATTTTTTAATTTGAAAGGCATAACAATGTAACAAAATGTACCCCATGGTGTTGTAAAGGATGTTTTTTCTTGATATTCTTTGACAATTTTGATTTTATTATAACTAGCAAAACCATCTATAAATGATAGCATTCCATATCCGGCTATGGAATCTACTATCATGTTGATATTTGGTAAATGAAAATCATCTTTAGGGCATGCTTTATTTAAATCTCTTGAATCAGAACAACATCAAATTTGTCTGTTAGGTTTGACTATGAGAACTATATCAGAAATCCATTCAAGATACACTATTGGGCAAATGAAACCAACATCTAAGAGGTATTATATTTCATCTTTGACTAGAAGATCCACCTTAAGATGTATTTTGTGAATTTTTTATTTAATTGGTTTAGTGTCAGGTTATAAAGGAATCTGATGGACTGCTATAGATGTATCGATTCTCAGCATATCAAAATATGACCAAGTAAAGAGTTCTAGAAAATTTGTTAAAGCTTGATGAATATCAACATCCTCTTCCTTTTTTTAGGGTAGTGTCTAATAAGACAATGCAAGGATCCTTGTTGCAAGGATCCTTGTTGGTTCTAAAATTGAAATTGATGGTTTGTTCATTAATTAATGTGGAATGAGTCAAGGTGTATTGAGTTGTAGGGATAGTCTCCTTTGATTCAATAGGTATACTAGGGGAGGATTTGATACTTTATCTGAAGTATGCATGGGTATTTTATGTGTTTTATAAATATATTCTTATGATAATGAGATGGGAGGTCTTCATATGCACCAATAAATTTTAAGAGGGATGCATTGTTAAGGAATTCATCTAATTAAAACATGTTGGGTGAAGTTGTGTTGTCAATAAGATCAGGATAGATCAATAACAATGTAGAATTATGATTGATTATATTATCATTGCATGTAATTGGTGGACAAAATTTTATGTATTGTGAAAGGGTGGGAGAGGATTTTTGATGTTTAAGGTGGAAATGGTATCCTAGCCCCTGTAACTTAGGTTGTGTGGATGCCTCGATAGGATTGACTATTCCTTGTTCATGTTTGCCAAGTCCTTTATCCTGATAGACCATCTTATTAAGCTATTTGAGTGCAAAGGGTGAAGTGAATTGGTGATCTGGTGTTGGTGTTACGATAGAATTTGTAATTGTCTAATTTTGTGTATTGTCTAAGGGTGCATTTGGAGTGACAGGTTGTATAGGTATGTTACCTAGATTAAAGTGTGAAATATAATTCTTTTGGGATTTGACTGCTTGACAATATTTAAAAGGTTTGTGGTCTATTGGACATGTATCTATGTAACCTTTGTGACTAAATTTTAGACAAGCATGGAGTGTGGAAGGAATTGCATGCATATTGTGAATCCAAGGTCGACTAAGTAATAAATTATAATTAAGGTCATTTGGCATGACTTGGTAGTGTCTTGGGCCCTAGGGTAATACTGAGTGTTATTTGACCCATTACTTTCCACAGAATGTTGTCAAAACCTCTGATGTTCATATCAAATGGTCTAGATCATGAGGTTGTATGTTAAGATGTTTAATAAATGAGATGTTATAAATTTTAAGGCTTGAACCGTTATCCACTAGTACTCTTTTAACCACAACATCATTAATTCTTAATTGAATATACAAAGGTAGATGTTGTTTAATGATGTGTTGTGGGGGAAAATCCTCTTTTTCAAAGGAGATATGCTTTTCAATCCATTGCATTGTGTTGAGGATGGATGCAACATAGGCTAGTTTAGCGAAAATAGGGATTCTAGTATTATGAAGGGTTGCATACAATACATCTTTGTAAACATCTGATCATTGAAGGATCTCAAGATTAGAGACTGTATCTGAAGGGGAGTTAGCCTGAGTGGTAAAGCTATGGCCCTGGGTATAATCAACCTGCCTATCTTCATAAAATTTGGGGATAGCATGGACTACATGATCTACTATAGGCATAAATTTGGTAGTAGGTGCAAGATAAGAGCTAAATGTACCAAGTTTGAATGAGGGAGGGATGGATATAACTGCTAGTGTTTGTTGGCATCTAGTAATAATAGGAAGATACTCAAAAATAGCCAATGAGTTATATGTATTGAGGAAAAAGGCATGAATATGAAGTGAAATACATGTAATTTGGGTGATTATGCAAAGATATACTTATAACGAGTATGCTACAAGCAAGATAGCAACTAAGAGATAGAAAATGTGACATTGTACATGAAGGCATAGAAATTTTTGATATGCAACATAACATTTTTTATTTTTTTAACATAATGAATCTGGAGACTTTTCCATATGAAAAATAGAGAGTAAAGGATAGAGACCCTGATTTTATATCTAAATGCATTAAGAGATTTGAGTTGTAACATAATATTGTTAACATGTTGAGCATAATAAACTTGAAGATTATTCCATAGGAGAGATAGAGAATATGCAAAAGGCATATGGAAATCTTATGTAATTTGAGCAATACATGTTATAATATCATCCCTTAGTATGGAAATTAAGCATAAAATACACAAAATGAAACTTTGTACTATCATATGATAAAATTCATCATTCATGTACATGATAGGACCAATTATGGAATCTTTATTATTTGCAAGAAATGTAAGAATAGTTTATAAATACATGAGCATCATTTTTGCAATATTTGTATGAATGTAAGGTGATACCTCAAAAAGCAAAGGAACTAGTATATGCAACTAAGGATTTTTCATAAATACTTGTGCAAAATACTGAGTGTTTGATTTTTGAATTGATTTTCTGAGTTTGATATGCAACTAAATTTTTCAAAAATGATGCAAAAAGTACTGAAAAATAAATGAGAATGTATTTGATGCAACTAGGGTTTTCAAAGAATTTTTTTCAAAATTAGAATAATAATTTGAAAATTTTAGATAAAATTTATAGAATTTTTCTTGAAAATTTTAGGAAAAATAAGAAAATATTTCTAAAATTAGTAATATATTTTTCCTAGTGTGTTGAATGTGTTTGTATGCAAAAAAGGACCTAGTATGTGCAAACTAGGGTTTGAACAAAATATGTGATATTTTTACAATGAATTGATAGATTTATAATTTTTAAATTGAAGAAAATTTAGGAAATTATGGAAAAAATTTAGAAATAATTATCCCTAGGTTTTCTAGGGTTTTTGTGCAAAAGTTTGAAGTAAATAAAAAAAATTATTCTTTTTAGGAATTAGGTGTTTAATTCCTAAGTAAATAAAGGGTCTGAGCAATATAAATTAGTAAATAGATATGATTTAATTAACCTACTAATTTGTGTAAATAGATAGTATTTTGTATTTTTCTAAATATAGTGGTATGTGAGAAAAATTAGAACTTAGCTTATCCTGACTGATCTGGACTAAGATAGAGTCTGATACTAGAGGAGCAAGATTGGAAAATAGGCTACAACAGGTTCTTGAACTTTGTTTTTGAGTTGGATAGGAGCACTAAAAGTGGACACCCTATTGCTTAGTGTTATAGTCAAATTCTGACGATGTTTTCCTGAGGCTAAAAGCTTTTTGGGTTCTATCTAGCAGGTCAATGTTACCCTATCTATGAAATTTGGAGGCCTAGAAGCCTATAGGGCTCATTGTGTGTCTAATTTAATCTTTGAAACCCTTAAGAGCTCCTAGTTCTTAAACTTAAATTAAAATTTAGGGAAAGAAGAGAAGGGGTTAGTGTGTAAACGATATGTTGGATGCACTTCACACCCTATATTTGGGCACACGACCTACATACCAATACTCTAAAGAGGGATCAAGCTAATGTAGTTCTCCCATTGAAGTGCTTGGTGTAATAATGTTTGATGTATGAAACTAGATGCGAAATTGAATGTAATTTGGATGACCAGGGATTGGTATGAGTGCTTGAATAGGCTTGAAATGATCTTGAAAGGTTATATGTAGATAATAGGGAAGAGTGTTTGAGTGTACTTACTTGTATTCTTGTTTCTTTCATGTAAATAGTGCAAACCCTTCTAAATGGCCTTTTATAGGGTAATTAATGATCATGGGTTAGATGAATTTGTATTACGCTGATAGGGAAAAAGATAAGGATTTAGGGAAATTTTACCATTTGAGGTAAAAATGAACTTGGACAAAAACATCAAAAATAAGACACCTTGAGTTTTGGCACTCCTATCCAAGTTGGGTGCTATTGTCCTAAGGGGATGAGGCTAGGGGAGATAGATCTGGCCTTGATAGGGTTGCCTAGGTTGTAAAAAACTCAGTTAAAAAAGCTACGAATGACTGAGAATCAATGAAAGACTAATCGAGAAGGGTTATGTGATCAAGAAAGAGGACATATAGATTAGGTGCTATTATCCATGCCTAAATCATCCAATTTCATATTTTATATGACTATACCCATCAGGTAATTATAAGTTTCATTATTCCATATGAGCATCCCCTTGAGCAAGAGAAATTTATAACCAAATAGTTAATTATCAAACTTACTACGGTTTATCCATTGTAAAAAGGTAAATAATAGGAAATCCCCTTTAATAGGAAGCCGGTACTTGAGATAACATTGCATAAGAGAAACATAGTGGGTTTCATGGAATCTTCATCTACTACACACCATATTATTATATTCAAAGCACCTAAATGTGTTCCTATTATTTTTATTCTAAAAAAACCATAGAGCATATAGATATGGGTTCCATGAACCCCTATTTTACTAATTGTAAATGACCACAAAGTCCTATTGCACATACACAAAGAATTTATGAGCTTACAATGTCAAATATTACACCTACACATAATCCTTGGTAGTATCACCAATATATTCCACTAGGTTACCAGTGGGGAGATACCTAAATACATAGTTGGATGAGATCATAATATAATATTCCATTTTGTATATATTCCAAAAATACCCAAAAACTTGAAAATCCAAAAAAATTAAGAATGTACTTATCCTATTAGCTCCTCGGCATATTTGTTGTTGGTTCCATGTTGGTAAATGGAATATCAGTATTTTATATATACACATATGTTTCACACATATTTTGAGTGTGGTAAAGCATATAAAGATACATGATCTATGAATTTATAGATGTTGGGATTTCTTTCTACTCACATCACTAGGATGTTGGGGGAATCCACCTTCTCTGATCATGATAGATCTAGGTTATATCATTAGATGGTCATTTTACATTATCATGTTTGAGCTCATATATGTACTTACACATTAATTTATCCATGCTTATATCTTTTGAAGTGTACTTGATATGTTAAATTTTTTTTCTAACACATATATCCATGGACTAGTATGATATGTTTGTGTTGATTGCTTATGATTTCCTTTATACACTTCTTTCTGTGTCTTTCCTTGTTATTGTCAAATTTATTGAACATTTGAATATTCTTCATTATTTATGGCCCTTGTTCCTATATTTCCTTATTTTTGACATTTGAGTATATCATTTCTTGTTGTATTTAAATTTTAATGTCATTTTTACTCTTTGGACATTTGACTAAGTCATGTCCATCTAATTGTGAGGCATTTAAACATGCCCCTTGTTTGCAGTCTTGTTAGACCATTATTTTTTGACTTTATTTTGAGTTCTCTTTTGTGTGTGTTTGGTTTATTATTTAGATTATATTTTTATTATCTAAATATTTCCATGGTATTTAACAATCATATTATTAATTAATGTGATCACATTCTATGCACTTCAATGATACATTTACCTAGACATGTCCTTCTATAAGCTACATGGTTCATTCACAATTATATGGTTATCTTATCCTTTTGAGGTGAGGTGACTACTAATTTATATCTTCCCTCACCTGAAAGCAGGGGGGGTCAGGTGGAATATAAGTGGAGATATGTCATAAAGGCATGGCTTCCACCTATTCATAGTTTCAAATTAGTGGGGTCATGTTTTGGAAATATATTCTCCACACTTATTAAGTATGAAACATACATAGGTTATAGTGGGGGAATTCTTGGAAACATGTCCTCCACATTGGAACTTATATCATTTTTTAGATTTATCCATATATAGTGGGGGAATGTTTTAGAAACATGTTCTCCACACTTACATAGTTATCAAATTGGCTAGATTCATAGTTATATAATTCAAATACACTTTTGTGATTGAATTCTATATATTGGTGCCATTATTATTATTATTATTATCATAATACATATATAAGATGTGTATGTTATGAAATGTTTACCTAATATTGCAAAATCAAATCATTTTTCAATTCATAACAATTTCAAAGACTGTCATCACCCACCAAGTTGGACTTAAAAATTATATTGAGCCAAGCTACTATAGTAGTTGGTTCATTTTTAGTATGGTTGAGTTGATTTGATCACTCAATCTTACCAAGTTTCTAGGTTAGACTTGAATGCATTATTCAATCTCACTAGATATATAGTATGGGTTGACTTTTTTCACTCACACTCACTAGGTTATAAGTATGATTGGGTTGCACAATTGAGATAATCTCAACTATTGGGTGGAAACTCATATTTTCTCCAAGGTTGGGGGAATGTGTCCTCAAATATATATCTTTCTCTTTACATATATGCACTTTCCAAATTTTATATTTTGTCTTAATTTTAGTTTCAGTGATTCATGATGATTTATCTTTCAAGTCAAATTGCCAAAATTTAAGATAGTTGCATTGATACATAGGTGTACTCCTAAACCTGCTCTTTTTCAATTTTAATCATTTCAATACTTTCAATTTTAGATTATATGCACTAATTATATACTAAAATATACTTTTGGTTGTAATCCAGTCACCAGTAAAAAATTCAATTTGGACTCAAGCAAAGGAAAGTGTGTTATACACACCCAAGTATACATTCCTTTCCATTAAAATAGAAATTTCATTACTAGATCAAAAGGGAGATGGTTGTAGATGATATTTATGAATTATGTGTCATCTTAAACTTGTCAACTTGAATAACTTAGACCCTGACTATTCTTATCAGTTCTATACCTTTTTGACTTTCATAAGTTTCACATCTACTCTATGTGTGTGTGTGTGTGTGTGTGTGTGTGTGTGTGTGTGTGTGTGTGTGTGTGTGTGTGTGTGTGTGTGTGTGTGTGTGTGTGTTGTGTGTTCATTTCTCATCTCTTAGTCTGACCAGTATCATTCTAATGACTGATGGCTTATATCTTTCTCAAAATTATTTTAACCTACTTATTATCCATGTAATTTTGGGACCTTTACCATTTCTCCTGCTCTCTGGACACTTGCATCCCAGATTCCTACTTTGACACAAGTGTCTTACTCTAGCACAAGTGTATAGTGCCCTAAAGTCATCCAATTTTTAAATGAAATGTATTCCAATGGTCAGCATAAGTTATTTAATGCAATATATTATTTAAATGGATTGGTATAAATACAAGATCAACACTCATTCATTCCTCACTTAGAAAAGACCTAGCAAAGACCTAACATTGATATAAATGAGCATTCAAAGAGAATTAAAGTGAATAAAGCTTTCCTATTTTTTCCTATTTTCATATCAGTCATAGGAAAAAACACATACATGTATAAATTATTAAAGGAGCAACCCAAGAGGTTGATTTATGAAGTTACAAGCTAGGTCACTATTTTACTTGCTTTCCACATATTGCATCTTTGTGCACACATAAACCAACATGTAGGGGAGAAATACATAAGTCTAAGGCCCAATGTAGAGTATTAGTTATGTAGGTAATATTTATTAACATATGGGTATTTGGGATAGCTTGACACCATGTACCCACTAACCCATTTTTTTCACAACCATTATGAAGATGAACTAGATTTTTTCTATTTGACAATGAGTGATAGTCCATGTTCTGGATCTAAATACACCAGAGAAAAGGAAACATAGAACCTAGAAGCATATAGGTGATTGAATTTATTTTTAGTAGGTATTGTGTACTAAACACCTACATCTGATCTATAAAGTAGCATCATCATAACCATTCTAGGCTGACACAAGAGTATACGATTATATAGGAACTTAATCCAAAATTTGATGACTATTCCAAAATCTTTTTCTAATCTAATTCTTGCCTATTTCATATCCAAATATGTATTATAATCATAACTAGATAATTACCTTATGTTCATTATCATTTTAATATATAGCATATTTGCACTTTCTATTTTTAGCATATCTCAACATTTGATTCAGAATATTATTTATCTAAGTTTGAAAATGAGTTGGCTTGTTATAGATCTATTTATCACCCTTATGTTTATTCATTTATCTATTATTAACCCTATCTATCTTCATAGGATATATATCATTAATTTGGGGTTAAACACCCTGGTCAATGCCTCTACACAACCATTAAAGGCCTTCTAGATATAACAAGCTAGGATTTTTGGTTAAAATGTTGGGAAAATCCTTCACACAAAAAACTATATGCTATTGAAATCCATGTATACATCCTAACTCATCCTTGGAACATCCATTTTTTCCCTTAAAACTATCTAATATCCTTCACATCACCCTTTTATCACATACAAACTTGTTTGAACCTCCCTCATTTAAGACCCTGCTTCCTCTTCAATGGTGGAAATAGACTATTGAAACAATCCAAAATAAGCAAAGTCTATTGATAATTTTCCCTATTTTTTAAAATATTACATATTTAATTAAATTTCTAAATAGTTTTATTTCAAACAAGGTCAAATAGGTTATTTTTATTTGAATGCATAAGTAATGCATAAGAGGACTATTTAAAGTTTAGAATTTTTTATGGAGAAGTCATTGGTTCAATTCTAACTTTTGTAAATCAATTGAAATTTATTTTTTGGTCAAAAGTGATTTTAAATTTTTTTGTTATTAAAATTTAATTAATAGACCATTAATGATGGGAAACCATATTCATTGTAACTTTTGATTGATAACTTAGAATTGAGTGTCATTTTGTTCAAAAGTGCATGATTTTTTGTACCTAATCTATTGGTGTCATCTATTTTATAATAACACTAAAATTATAAAATGCCAAAATTGTAGGTGGGAAGGGTTCAATCAAAACTAATTTTAGGGGGTTATTTTGCCATGGTGTATCTTTAGCATTTTTTGTTTTCTCTATTTTATGCAACAACAACTTCAACTACAACTAAAACAACTTTATTTTTGTAAATTATATACAAATCTAATTTCACCTCTCACACCATTTAATTAATATGAATGGAAATTGAAAATGCAAATCATTTTGAGAAGCAAGGGTTTACATCTTATTATAATGGGTACTGAACTAAACCTAATTCAGAAGTAGAAAAAGTTATGTGGTTTAATCGTAGTGATGAGGGCTTTTGGATGTTATGTATATTTGTGTCTCCCTATCTTCTATTTCATATAGAATATACCACAAATCCAAATGAATTATAGACCATCTTGGAAAATCTCTTGGGGAATCTAGATGTAATGAGATGCCATGAACTAGATAACAAACTCATTAGTTTGAGTCCTAGCAATTTTGACACCCTTAAAGATTTCTTCACTAAGTTTAAGTCCTTGAGATTGTGTTTGAATTAATATGTGATAGAAAATAAATATGACTGACTTATTCTTTTTATACTCTCGAAACTAGGTCCATATTATTTTATCTTTGTCTCTACCTTCCATGCCACCAAAAGTGATCTTAGATCCACATTAAAGATTCTTTCTTTATATGACTATGTTGCTGACTTGACTCAAGAATAAGATAAGTTAATACATATGGGCACACTAAATTCATCAAAACCAAAATCCTTAATTTTTGGTAATGGGAAACATAAGACTTCAACCAACAAGGAGGAAAAATAAAATAAAAAGGATAATGAGAAGAAGGATCAAGAAAAGAAAGAGCAAAAACCAAACACTTAAACCTCATCTTCCAATGGTAAACCTAATAAAGAGAAAGGGCATGATGAACACAAGTGTATGAAGAAAACAATTAACCACCTAACTCATATTCTATAAAATAATAACATAGTTATTCTTAAATTTATCAAATAAAATTCATCAACCCAGGATTCTTCTAATGCAAAAGACAAAGGTAAAAAGAAATAAAAGGTCAAGGATTTGGTAGTAGTTTTAGCTCCAAAATTTTCATGGGTTATTGGCTCAAGTGATTTGCACCACATGGGTTCTTCACAAGTTGAATTCTCTTATTTAGAGCCTTGTATCATGTTTTTTATCATATTGGGTGATGACATTCAAGAAAGAGTTTTAGGGAGAGGGTTTTTTGAAGTGAATGGAGGAACATTCAATAATGTTATAAATGTTTCATCACTCTCAAATAATATCCTAAAAGTGTACCATATCACTCACATTAGTCAAGGCATGATATTTGAATTTTCTCTAGATTTTGTAGACATTAAAGAGTTACACAATGATTCTATGGTGACAATGGTAAGGGTAGATCACTAGGTTTGGTTATATACCATCTAAAACTTTATGAATGACATTTATCCTACTACATTGTTGACTCAATCATATGGAGTTATAAAATTATGGCATGGTAATTTGGCCATCTCAACTACCACTACCTAGAATAAATCAGTCTGCAGAACATGGCCACATGTTTTCATAAAGTTCCTTTCTCTAAGATTATTTTTGAGATTTACACCTTTGGAAAGCATCTTGAAGAGAAATTTGACAAGGGAAAAAAATGGAGGGATACACAAACATTGGATTTGATACATGGTGATGTATTGGAGTTATTCCTCAATCCATATTTCACTAGGGCTAAGTGTGTTCTCACCTTCATTGATGACTTTTTGATATACACATGGGTCTACTTCTTTCGACAAAAGTCTAAGGTTTTTGATGATTTTTTAGAATTAAAGGCCCTTGTTGAAAAATAATTAGATAAATATATCAAGGCTATTTGGATAGATAATGGGGGTGAATATGTCAACAATGAGTTTAGTTAATTTTGCATAGTAGATGGGATTAATCTACAATGCATAGTTTCATATAGTCCTCGGTAGAATGGTGTTTTGTAACATGAGAACTGGTCCTTGAAAGAGATGGTGAACTATATGATTCACTCTAAATCACTGATACCTCGGTACTAGATTAAATAAATCAGTTGTGTTTTTTTTATTTAAAATTTAGTTCCCCACAAAGCCTTGAAAGGAATAAGTCATTTTGAAGCTTGGCATAATCAGAAACCCATAGTTGAGCATTTATGGGTCTTTAAGACTCTAACTATGGCACACGTGCCTAAGAATAAACATAAGGCAATGCAACCTTATAATAAGCCTTGCATATTCATAAGATACCATGTGGTGTTAAGGGATATTGACATATTCATCTAACCACACATTAGTTGTTCATTAAGAGAAGTGTTTGCTTTTAGAAGAGTTATTTTGACTCTACACTTGACACTTTTCCCACTTTTTTAGCCAAAATTTTGCCACCATGAATGGGATTCATTCAAAAATTTGATGTATTTGACATTAACTTTGTTGATATCCATTAGTAAGGTCATGTTTTAGTCATTAATTATCCAAGATGATAGGTAGTGTGTCTTCCTTAGCAAATTTCAAGGTCATTTTGTATGGTATATTTGATCGTTGAGTCAAGTCATATTGTCTTGTCATCAAATGGTTATTATTTATAGTATTCATTTTGTGTTTAAAATTGTTTAAGCTAAGTTTGATAAAGCTAAGGTTAAGTATGAAATCAAGTTGATGGAGAACTATGCTCAAGGAGACAAGGTGGTGACTCTTCCAAGATAACCATGGTCTAAATTGGACTAAATTGACCAAAAAACAAAGATAGTAAGTTGATGATATTGTTTTTCATATAATTTCAAAACATTAATGTAGTTTTTAAAAGTTTAAGCTATTTCACTACTTTAGTCTTATTGTACATTCAAATATTGAGATGATATTTAATAGTTATAAGCAAATTTGAATGTTGTGAAATGTAATGATATGTACATATTCATGTTTTGAGACCAATGATAAGGTTTATAATGTTCAATTGTCATAAAGTAAGTCAAAAATGATAGTTTGAATCATAATATGCAATCACTCCTCTTGAAAATAATTATAAATGAAATTTATTAGCTAAGAAGAGAGAGATAAAATGTATTACAAGGGGATCAAAGGACCAAGTCACATTTTTAATGGATTCAATAAGGTTAAATAATGTTTGGAAAAGCTATAAAAATTCATTTCAAACCAAAAATTAAACCATATACTCCATCAAGCTCGTGGCAGTATCACAATAGCCATCTTTAGATGTTTGGTATAGATAAGAGAGGGAAATTCAACACCTAAGCTCTTTTCCAAATATGGGGTCCATAATTCCCTCAATTTTACATGCATTATTCTTTATTTCAAGGGGATATGCTTTATGAATGAATGTTAAAAAGTTAAGCAGGTTTAAAACCCTAGTTAAACCCTATAGGCTTAGATTAAATTTTTCAGTGAAGTTGTGAGCTTGATATTGATAGAATAAGGTTTTAAAAGTCCATAAAGGTCTTCACCATTCCTCTCAATCCATTTCCAATCACATTAATTGTTTTTTAGGTAATAAATGAGTAGCATCTTTCAATAATGGTGATATTGCAAGTATGAGCCAAGAGAGTTTTGTGTCTCCATGAATACTCAAGTCCATATTAAGAGTTTAAAAAAGTTTTAGAGCCACATTAATATATAATTTGGATCATTTATATCCATAAATAATCTTTTCAATGTTATCAAGGTTCAAAATTTCATATATATGCTATCATAAAGTCCATCTCAAGAGGTTGCAGACCTAGTCTCCAAGGGTTCTCATTATTTTTACTTTGACCAAGTGCCTTGAGTATACGGATAGATATTTCAGTCATAAAAATATTTTCCATGTTAAAAAATAGTCTTTAAAACCATAATTAATATCTCCTATATAAATTACCTTTTACAGTCACTTCAATCACTGTACTAGTGGACTGTGTGCATTGAGATGAGGACCAAGTGAGTTGGGCAAATCCATTTGCCTGACTAAAAGCATGTAATAAAATAATGGTCATGGAGATAAATTTATTACATGGTTAAAATGGAACAAATGGTATAATAATTAACATATCACAATGACAAATACCTTAGACTTTAAGGCCTAAAACCTAAGAAGGTCTAACATGCATCCATAGGCATGTCATAGTCCTAATTAAGAAAGAGACTAGTTGTGCAATGTTTAATTGAAGTATGAATTGTTTAATAGGGTAATGATTATAAGAAAAAAATTCACCTTTATTTTCATCATCAAAATACTAGACTATTTTAAAAATACTCATTCTAGTGAAACCTATAGTCAAGTAGTCCTAATCGACACACACATGCCTGTCACAAGAAATTGAGGAGTAAGAGTATGTGTTTGATGAGAAATAAGTTTTGATAGCTATAAAATGATTAAATATAAGTATTAAATTCATTTAAATATCATTCAAAACATCAATAGTGCCAATGAGTAAGGTAACACTCATCCTACAATCAGACGGACCTAAAACAAACACCTATAAGCAGATTTTGGTATGAAGAAAACATGCATGTTTTTGAGTGTTTTTGTAAATTAAATAGTGAAATGGAATGATTTAAAAGTTTTATAAAAACTTTATGATGATTCAAACCATTGATAAATAATTAAAATGTGAGAAAATACTTGTTAGGGTTAATTGAATAGGATAATATGTAAACCCTTGCATAGGGCTTAAGACAGGTTCCAAGGGTTTGAAAGGGAAACTAGATGATTAAAGGTAAATTCAATAATAAAACCATGGGGATAAATCATGACATGTTTAATATACCTTTAAATGAAATTTCCAAGCCAAATCAAATGTTTTGAAGCTTTTTCTTTCCAAAACACCTTCCTCAACCACACATTTTGGCTTGTATTACTCAAGAAGGGTAACTTTGGTACATGTTAACTTGTATGAAGAGATGAATGGTATTATAATCACATAATGGAAGGATTATGTGATTTTATACTAAGTACTCTTGGCATTTTTTATTGGTTTTTGTCCCTTAACTCTATGAATCATCCTTAAGACTCCAAATGCTCTTAAACCCCTAAAATTACCCGATGGGGAAATTTTACCTTTTAAGCACTCAAAATGGATTGGAATGAGATTAAAATAACTTTTATTACCCTTATGTATCTCTAAATAATATTATTGATTAGATTTTTAGCACGTGTGGGTTGGATATGTATGAAAATTGGCCTTAAAAGCTCTTTTTGAGCTAGTTTTCAAGGTTTTGAGTTGGATGAACTCTCTTAAATAGTTGAAAAGGTTACCTAAGATAATATAAATATATTTTTACCATATAAAAATCATTTAATAATGTTTTATAGTATTTATATAGGCTATAAGTGGCCAAACATGCCTAAGTGAAGAAAGGTGACCTATATGGTTTCAAGAAGATTAGTTGTAGACTTGTTTCAAGACCTAAAAAATAAGAGACTTTTATAAAACATCTTCATGAGTATCTATTGACATATATTTAATGTATTAGGAATCATGAAATAAGTATAGAAACCATTCTCAACCTTCAAAGTCATTTGAAGCTTCAAGACATGAATGTCTCTTGTTATACCTTACCAAACAAGTGTGAGTACTACAGTTACAAGGTGATATTCAATGTCTAAATAGAGGTTTTATGACCTAATTAAGGACTTATAAGAAACAAAAAACTATGATTTAGGTCTCTAAATAAAAAAATCAAAGATTACTTTCATAATCAAGCCTTGGTAGCAAGAGGATGGTGAAAATGAGTCATGGAGTTCAAATGTAAGTCTCATGTGATGAAGAAGCATTACAAGGGGAAAGTTGGTGTAGAAAGCTCCAAATCATGCCAAGTTCCAATTGAGGGACTTGTATCTTCCATAAAGAGGAAAATATGTAACTCTTTGTAAAGTACTTAGATTCAATAAACTTGGGTCTACCAAGTAACCTCCTATGCCACTCCTCATAAGGAGTCTCATCAACAATTTGTCAAAAACTTCAAGAGACAAGATGATAACACACCTTTCATAGACTAGTGTCAAATTCCTTCTATCTTGTAACTAGTTTGATGACAATAATGTCATGATCAATTCCTTATACATTAACCTTATCTTTTTTTCTTTCTTCTTGCTATAGTACAAGCCTTGAATGGCATTTTGAAGTAGCCTCTAATGGTTATGGTGAAACCCTAACCAGACTTGTACTTGAAAAACTCTTGAATCCATAAAGAAGACTGATTTTCCATGATTATATGTTGTGTGATGTGTGAACTATGTAATTGTGTTGTTCTTTCTAGTGAATGTTTACTTTTATAGATTTTTGTCCATGTTTGCTCACCATTGTGCAAAAAAGACTAATATTATAGGTTGTATCATCCCCACTCAGATTTACTATAATAACGTAATAAAAAAAATTAAATTATATTCCATGTATTATTTCATTATATTACACCATGAGAATGTAATTAGTGATCTTAGCTTATTAACTAAGTATGTTAACCAAAAAGTAAACATGTAACATTTAACAGTTACTGATCACTAGCATAACATGAAACAAAAGATAACTACATAAGAAAAGTAATTACATATAAATAGGCACTTCTATCAAAGTACATATATAATTAATCACAATATCAATTAAGCATAATGTTTCATTAATAAATATAATAATATATACAATGTTCCATAGAGCATGAGTCCCACAAAATTTAATATCTTTGATAATCTCAAGTGTAGTCTCTAATAAGTATTGTTGTGGGTAAGGAGATCATCATCTAAGCACTTTTCCACACCAACCATGGACCATCGATCCCCTTCACAATCCCCCAAATAGGGAATGACCCTCCCTTCATGGATTGGTGGATAGTGATGGTGGGAGAATATAGAGAGATAATTTGGTACTCGTGTGTTGTAAGATTTATAATACATGAAGTGTATCATACAAAAAGTGCATTCTAACATGATATCTCAAAAACATGTAAATCATACATATGAAATGATAATGTCTAACTAAACATCACTTTGACCAAAATTTTTAAGTATTTATTGATCTCTAGGATCAATTAAATTAATACACCATGTTAGGAAAGGTTCCAAAGCCTATAGTCTAACAAAATCATGCAACAACCCTAAAAGAGTCCTAGGTTTAATGTTCACTCTATTCTAATAAACAAGAAAGTAAATATAATCTAGTGCACACCAAAGCTTGTGGCATAAAGTGGGGGTTAGAAACAAAACAAACTAAACTAAACATGTATAGAAGACAATACTCATGTCAATGTATATAGAATTCTAATACATGGAAGAGAAGCACAATTGCATTATCTATCAACTCTTACAAAGGAGAAATAATGTTAGGAATACTTACCTTGAAGACAAACCCTTCGAGCCTCAATCTCTCCCTTAGCCAAGGTGCTTCACAAGATATTGTTAAGGTATGTAAGGATAACAAAGATAAATCAACTCTAGGCTACACAACCTATCTATGCATCCAAAAGACCTCTCCACAAGACAAGATCCATATCTCCAAAGAAATAATAGAACCCTAAGATTTATTCCTCAAGTAGAATGTTGAATAAGAAAATGTTTGTTTGCACTTATTCTTCTTTGTTTCTCTATTTTCAAATTGTTGGAAATGAACTAGTATATATAGGTAGATCTTTCCCTAAATCCATCTGAATATGTTGGCTGTATAGGGTCAACCTAGTCGACCCTATATTTTTTTAAGAGATATATCACCAGGCCCTAAGCTAGGTCGATTGAAGGGCTAACAAAAATCTAAGTGAAAATATCCCTAAATAGTATATGGCTGACCCAATTGACCCTGTACAGTAATCATAGGCTAAAAATTGTACATGGTCAACCCAATTGACCTAGTATAGTCAATGAGTGAAAGGGTGTCAAGGAAAGAACCTGAAAGATAAAGATATGATAAATATTTGGAATGGGTAAAACATATAAGAATAATCTTAGGGTAAATGGTTTTAAGAGACAAGTGTGTAGCTAGTAAGTGACAAAAGGGACAACAATCTTACGAAGCACCAATGGTCTGCCCACCCCTTTCTCGATGCACCCCTTAAGGCATGCACTTAGAGAGATTGAGACTCAATGGGTTCCTGTAAGATATAAAGTTTTGATAATCAATAAAAAAATTAAAATATTATGTGTATACATATGCCCCACTTGAAGTTCATCATGTGTCACGTAGTGCAACTTTGGATGGTGCTTTGGGATAGAACATGATAACTCATAACGCTTATGCTAATAAAAGTGTATTAACTAGAAAATAAGATAAATGAAAAGATAGAATTGAAAAACATATACCTTTACTTACCTTAGTGTTGTAGATAAATAAGTATACTACAAGAGAAAGTGAAGGTGTTCCATGTGAAGAACACTAGGTGAACCTGTAAAAGTTAGTGCAAAAAAATAGCCAAAAATAAAAATAAAAATAGAATATAGGAATATGATAGTGGAAAATATTATATACATCATCATGATTCTAATACATTTTATGATTCAAAAAATGGATGAATAGAAACAAAGATATAGATAAAACAAGGAATCTACTTTAAAATAATTGAAATTTTTGAATTGCTAAAAAGTGTTTTTAAATAGGAGGAAAGACCAGTCATTTGGTTATTTTGACTTGTGAAAGAGAGAAAAAGAGCTCTAGAGACC
>JARHVA010003084.1:692500-857500 GCA_037957365.1 Torreya grandis
CACAAAGCTTTGTAGGCATATAAGCATGCTACTAAGATCAACTCATGAAGGTAGATTGGTACAAGGAAAGGTAAAATGGACCTACCTTCCCATGATGTGTTCCCATTCTTCAGGACCCCTTACAGAGTTGTCAGTCTACCACAAATATTGGGTTCTTATGTGAGAAAGTAGGTAGCACTAAAATATTTTTTTATTCTCATTTTCTAATCTACTAGCCTACTGCACCCCAAAGGACCTTAGCTCTATTGTGAGGCCAACTATGGAGTTTGAGCTTTGACTAGAAGAAGGAGTTGTGCTTTGAATCATGTCTTTTAGTGTGATTTGACTTTTAAGAATATTTTTACCTTTTATATCATTACCTTTTGTAAAATGATTTGGCTTTTATATTTTTATGTATTTTGAAGATTCCTCCTCCATATGGATTTGGAATGACCAATCATGAGATATGTATTGATACAGACAAATGAGATTTAGGCTAAGGCTAAAAGAATCTAAGTAATGAAATATAAATACTGACTAGGACACTTAGGCTTAGCAATGACCTATCATGTGATCTCAAGTCTCAACTGTATATATGCTTAGTTTGTAAAAAAAAAGGAAGAATGGAAGAAGGAAATCCAAAAGATGGATTCGTATAAGGAAAGTATAATGAGATGCATTGTTTGATAACTAATCACATGGTAATATAAAACATGATGAAAGGGAAAAAGGTTGGTATAACCAAGTCACAATGATAATTAACTATGAAAAATAGAGATAAGAAAGCAAACAATTATGAAGGCAAGAAGTGAGTTTTGAAAAAAAATCAAGAAATAAAGAGAAGAAATATGAATTTGACACTGTGTCAAATGATATAATAGATGGATAAAAATAAAATTGGATAACATGTCCAATCAAAATGCAAATGTAAAGGTACCATGCATGTACTCGTAAGTATTGATAAATCTACCCACACACATTATCCAAGACATCAAATAAATCTCTATGAAGTTGGATATGAGCTACAACTAATATCTCATAAATCTTCAATTAAAACTAGGAAAATACTTCTCTTCTAATCTCCTCAACTGAAAAATTACAAATACTCAATGAATCATGCTAAGGAGGAAAATTAGGCAAGGGATGTTTGTGAGAATGCATGAGAGTGGGCTCTAAGGGATATGTAGGAATCACCGGTGGAGAAGTATCCATAGCTGAGGGACTCACAGGTGAAGAAAGATACACATGTGAGGGAAGGTCCATAGGTGAAGGAATCACAGGTGAAGGCATAAAAGGTGATGAAGGGACCATAAGAGGGGATGGAAGCACTAGAGTTAGAGCCATGGGAGAATAAGGAGAATCCTTCTTATGGGGATGACCTATGGGAGGAATGAAAGAAGGTCCAAAAATAGCTATAAGGTGCTCTTTAAGGTGTTTTTAAAGGATGCAATAATGATTGATGTGGTGGGTGTCATATTGGTGCCATAAATAATACACTTCACCATACTTAGGTATATATTTAGGTAGAACCTTCAGGGGAGTCATGGATTTGTCTAAAGAAGGAGAGGAAGGTTGTAAAGTATCAATATATTATCGTAACTTATAAAAGTGGGTAGAAGAATGATCATTTGTCCCATGGAAGCAACATATATGTTTGTGAGTGGTCTTAGGAGAAGTACTCATAGAAGGAGGTGTAACAGGAGTAGAAGAAGCTAGAGAAGACTCATTGGCCCATTTGGTGGGAAAAAAAGCCATCTTAGGTAAAGGAAGAAAACCATCACCAAGGGAAGGTGGTGGTGGAAAATGAATGGAACTAGGCTCAATAGAAGGAGCAATGGGATGAGAAGGAGGGGTAGGCTCAATGAGAGTAAGAGCAGGAATAGGCTAAACTATAGCTAGAGTGAGAATGAGCTCAACTATAGTGGGAGTGGAAATGGAGTCTGATAAGGGTTCTACTAAGAGAGGAACATGATATACAGAAGGTCTAAGAAGTGTTACACTAATCTCAATAATAAACCAATGATGGTGATCAAGGTACCTAGTAAAGTGGTAAGGCCCATTCATAGCACAATCCATGAGCATACTCCTACAAATCTCCTTAGAAACTAGAGATGTTGGCACCATCTATACCTTATGATAAAGAGGAAAAATACTAAAATTAGGAACTATAAATGAGGTAAAATAGGAAGATACATGAAAATACCTAAGTAAATAATAATGGTAACAAATAATATCATCATCACAGGCCTATACAAGACCGCCTAAAAATGGATCATCTAAGTAATAACCATAATCATAATCTGGGGTGTAAATATCAATGACACAAATAAGGATGACCTTGTCATCCAAAGAAGTTTAGTGAATATAATGTTGAGTCTTGGTCAAGACTATGATAATATCATCACAAGGAGGCTTGTGATATTGAGGTTGCAAGGAAGCAAAAATTTGCAAGATGAGGTGAGGTGAGAGATTAGAAGTTTCAATCTTTATGTTAATCTCATTGGGCTCATCGTCATCATAATTTAGGTTAAGAGGAATTTTTGCAATGAGTTCGATATGCCCATTGTAACCTTGATTTGAATTAATGGGAAAATTAATATAATGAGACTCATGGAATGGAACGTTCGGAAAAGGTTCAAGAGTAGGAATCTTGAAGACACCATGGTCTTGGAATTTTTTAAAATTTAAAGGGTTAGTGTCATCTTGAATTCTGTCAGGAAATCACATAACAATAAACATGCTCTGACACCACTCGTTAGGATCTTGCTCCTCAGAAAGAGCACAGTATGATTACCAAATATAAGCAATTGAAAATGCGGAAATAACCAGAAACACAAGTAACTAGAATTCACCAATAGCACAGAATATGAGAGACAATACACTATCTTGTATTAACACTATACAGAAAAGAATACATCAAAGAGCCGCCACACTCTTTCACCTTACAGAGATTCGCCACACCTCAAGTGTACAGTAATTCTTCTCACACACACTCTCCTACACAAAAACGGTCCCAACAACCAACTCACACACAGAATTGGTGTTCACCTCACCAACCAGTCAGTAATAACCCTGCCAGTACATCAAGCACTCTATAGCACTTCAAGCTGATCTCTCATGAACCTGCAACCTGCAATTCAAAGACCAAACTTACATGTAGATCCCCAATGAGCTTGCAACAACCTGCAACTCATAGATCTTACAACTAGAAGGAACTCTTCCTTTCTATCTCATGCCTTAAACAATACATGCCAATGGGTCTATAAATAGATCCCTAACTCAAACACTAACTAAGACTCTTAATTTAGACAATTATCCTCGCAACCCAAGACTCTGGCTGGTCTTGACATGCAAACTCATCGTTCACTTAACTAACTGTCTGTGAAATGAACACTTCGGGAACACACAGGCGACCGACGTCGGTCCCTGCTGGTCTGGTTCTGCCGACGTCAGCCGACTTCCTGCCGTCGCCGGTAGACTTCTGCACTGGACTCTACCGACGTCGGTCCTGCTGCCGACGCTGGTTCCTGTAGAACTCAGCAACCATCTGTTCCTAGTTTGCAAAGGTTGAAGCTTTTAGCTCCACAACCTAACAATCTCCCACTTGGAGATAAACAGCTGCAACCTGTACCTGTACCTGTACATCGTCTAGTTTGTTTCCTTGGCTTTATATCCCTCCTCAAGATCACTCTTGAAGACCAACCACCACAAAATCCGTGATGCAAAACCTGTCATCCAAATTACCTGCCACATCCGCATCTACAACCATGTAGAAAAAGAACTTGACCCTGCATAGCATGTGCACCTGTTGCTGGTCCCACTGAACTGCCCTTCAGTATTACTCTCCCGGATTGACTCCAAACTTGTGACAACTCCCACTGCTTGGGAAAACTCAGGTTTAGTACATACCTCGCACTCAACCTCACTATGTGAATCAAGACACCTATTCTATGAACTGTCTAACCATCGGTGTGCTAACCAGCTTCACACAATCATCCTAAAATAAAGTCAACAAGACCTCCATGTCTCTAGATCACACTCATGCCAAAGAATCTTGCTGCTCCCAGATTCTCCATGACAAACCCCTGAACTAGCTTTACCTTTAGTTCAGCAATACCTGTATATGTAACCCTGCAACAAGCACATCATACAGAAAATAGGATAATGTAGCTAATATTATCCAACCTGGTAAAGAGAAACACAATGATCAAACCTCCATTGCCCTGCAGCTAAAACAAGACCATATACCCTGATCTTCCATCTCACGTATCCATTTCCGCTCTTCTTCATCCTCAACATCCATTCGTCTCTCAGTGCTTACTTCCAGCTGGCAACATTACCCAAAACACCTGTTTGGTTCTCCTCCAAGGAATCACATCCTCATCCATGCCAAGCTCCCACTGTTTCCTGGATCTACCTGTTCTGCTTCTTCAATAACTCCCTGGTCATATGCCATAAGTGAGCAACAAGTAGTGTAAAGAAGGGAAATGATGAATTTAAGAACTTACTTACACCTTCAGTCCTCCATATGGGTGCTTGAGACTCCATGACAACTAGCTGTCCACCCAAAATTCGTCTCAGTAACCGATGCCGGTCACATCTCAGTCTACAGCCGACCGATGTCGGTTCCCTGCGACTGCCTCCCTGTCGACGTCGGTTTCCCCTGGTCGACACCGGTCTCTGTCTGCCCTGAGTCACCGACGTCGGGCTGCACATAGCCGACGTCGGTCCCTGTCTGGACACCGACGCCGGTTTTCCTGCCGACGTCGGTCTCTGTGTTTTTCTTGTGAGACCTGACTTCTTCCCGCGAGCTCTTTTTGGATCAAAACCTTGTCCAAATCACCCTTGCTCTGCTCAGAATTCCTCTGCACCTTGTGTTGAACTCTGTCCGTCACTTTCTCCTTGAAAACCAAGGCTTTCCCATTCTTGTCACTAACATCAGATTCCTCAAGAAACCTTACCTTCTTCTTCTGTATACAAAAACCACGATCCATGCCTTCCAGATCCGAAAGCATATTCTTTGACTCAAGAACCAGCATCTCTTTCTTATCTATGTGACCAAGCCTATCAAGCCACATCTCTGAATCTACAGCTGAAGTAGATAACCCAGAAAGAGAATCAGTAAAACAAGTAGATAGATAAAGCGTACCTACTTTCTTACCTCTAGCTATAACAAGTGTACCCTTGGTAACCTTCCAAGAGTCCGCTGTGAGAGTTACTGTACAACCCTCTTCACCCAAACTTCTAACAGAAATCAGATTCCGCTTCAGAACTGGGACATGCATGACCTCCTTTAACACCCATGTGTCACCTGTCTGTAATTTCAGCTTCACTTTGCCTTTGCCAACAATCTGACAAGACTTACCATCCCCTACACAAATTTCTCCAAAGTCTCCCTGGACATACTCATGAAAAAATTCTCTATGTGGAGATGCATGAAAAGAGGCACCAGAATCTAATACCCAAGATTCTACTTTATCCAAAGAACATACCAGAGCATCTTGTGCAACGTAACCCGCAACATCTGCTTCTTCTCCATGTTCTTCATGATGATCTTCACCCGATCTGCAATCTCTCTTTAAGTGCCCTTGCTTTCCACATTTCCAGCAGGTTATTCTGCCATACCTGGACTTGGATCTTTTGCCTGTCTTCGACCTTGATCTCCCACGCTCTGTCCTCTCTCTTGGCCTTCCTCTTCCTTCAACACTCAAAGCATTTCCAGATAATTCACCTGTGCTTTTCCTGCGTATCTCTTCATTCAAGATCACACTCACAACATCATCCACTTTTAAGACTTTTGAAGGAGACACAGTATTAGAAACTGCCATTACCAAACCTTCCCAACTTTCAGGTAATGAACACAAGATTAAGAGAGCTCTAAGTTCATCATCAAATACAATATTCACTGAACTTAACTGGTTTACCAAACCATGGAAATCACTAAGATGGCTATGAACAGATCCACCTTCCAACATTTGCAAATTAAATAAACGCTTCATAAGAAATACCTTGTTTGAAGCCGAGGGTTTTTCATACAAATTTGCCAAAGATTTCATCAACTCCACCGTTGTCTTACACTGTGATAAGCTGGAAATCACAGATGAATCAAGACTCAATCTAACAGATCCCAGAGCCTTCCGATCAAGAACCTCCCATTCTTCATCTTTCATATCCAAGGGTTTGCTAGCAACCCCACCCAACGGTAAGTACAAATCTTTCTGATACAGATAGTCCTCAATCTGCATCCTCCATAATTGGTAGTTCTTGCCATTAAACTTTTCCATTCGTAGTTGACTGTTTTCTACCATTGCTCAACTCCCACTCAAACAGAAACCCTGTGAGTAACCTGTAATCAAAACACACTACCCAGATCTACACCAATCTGTTAGTATCCCAACCAAAAGCTCTGATACCACTTGTCAGGAAATCACAGAACAATAAACATGCTCTGACACCACTCGTTAGGATCTTGCTCCTCAGAAAGAGCACAGTATGATTACCAAATATAAGCAATTGAAAATGCGGAAATAACCAGAAACACAAGTAACTAGAATTCACCAATAGCATAGAATATGAGAGACAATACACTATCTTGTATTAACACTATACAGAAAAGAATACATCAAAGAGCCGCCACACTCTTTCACCTTACAAAGATTCGCCACACCTCAAGTGTACAGTAATTCTTCTCACACACACTCTCCTACACAAAAATGGTCCCAACAACCAACTCACACACAGAATTGGTGTTCACCTCACCAACCAGTCAGTAATAACCCTGCCGGTACATCAAGCACTCTATAGCACTTCAAGCTGATCTCTCATGAACCTGCAACCTGCAATTCAAAGACCAAACTTACATGTAGATCCCCAATGAGCTTGCAACAACCTGCAACTCATAGATCTTACAACTAGAAGGAACTCTTCCTTTCTATCTCATGCCTTAAACAATACATGCCAATGGGTCTATAAATAGATCCCTAACTCAAACACTAACTAAGACTCTTAATTTAGACAATTATCCTCACAACCCAAGACTCTGGCTGGTCTTGACATGCAAACTCATCATTCACTTAACTAACTGTCCGTGAAACGAACACTTCGGGAACACACAGGAGACCGACGTCGGTCCCTGCTGGTCTGGTTCTGCCGACGTCGGCCGACTTCCTGCCGTCACCGATGGACTTCTGCACTGGACTCTGCCGACGTCGGTCCTGCTGCCAACGCCGGTTCCTGTAGAACTCAGCAACCATCTGTTCCTAGTTTGCAAAGGTTGAAGCTTTTAGCTCCACAACCTAACAAATTCTATAAATAGATCCATTATGAGGGAATTTAACACATTGGTAAGTGAATGAAGCAATGGATCACATATGGTGAGTCCACATCCTACCAATTAAGATTTTATAAGAAAGGGAAAAGTTAAAGATCATCACCTTCACATGAACGGTGATAGGTGAGATGGTAATGGGAATCCAAACACAACCTAGAGGAGGCATTTGCCTTCTATCATATCCTTGGTGGGTAGTTTGTGTAGACTTGAGATTACATAATGAATATCTAAGGGTCTTAATGAAATCAAGAGAGGAAACATAGGTGTTAGAAACCTCATCAATCAATGCATGCTTAACTTGGATATCACCTATTTGAACACTAATGAATAAGGGAGGATCATCCTCATGAATTAGAATCTTGTTGGGAATCATAGAATTTTTAGGAAATTTTAAGGAAAGAAAAGTTTCCATAGTTTCATCAACATTTATATATATCTTTGCACATTGTTGTAATATACTATCCTCCAATCTAGATAAGGCTATCACCTATCCTATTAGGGGAGGATGAGGGATATTCATTTCAAATAATAGTTGCATAAGATGGTTTCTATGACATGGAAAATTCCTCATAAGCTCAAGGAATGAAATTTGGGATGGGATATTAGTGAGTTTCGTGATGGAATCCCACTCATCATAGCCCACAAGAATGTTGTTAGATATAGATTAATAATGATTAAGGAGGTCCTTAGAAGGAGGATCCAAATTTCATTGAAATTTACGTTGATAAGAAGGTGTAGAACAAGGTTATAAATTATGTTGTGATGATGAAGTAGCTGGTTCAAGTTGATTTTGAGAATTGGTAGAAGAAGTGTTAGTATAAATTTTAGGATCATTAGTGTTAGAAGATGATGGAAGAGTGGTATAAATAGAATAATAAGTGTTATCCAAGGGAGAATCAAAAATTATATCATTAAAATTTATAAGATCATCTTGCCCCAACTCATTTAAATGAGTTAGAGAAGAATCCTAGATAACATGAATGTTCTAGATGAAGGAGTGTAGATAGGTTTGAAATCGATATTAAATTAGTTGGATAATAATCCTAGATAACACAAATGTTTTAGATGAAGGAGGAGTGTATATAGGTTGGGAATTGATAAAAGCAACCACCTTTCGCATATGAGTCATGTTAACCACATTTTATTTGAAAGTGAGTTCAAAAATACTTTCTACATTATTAGTGAAAGGGGTAGATTTACTTTTATTTTCTTGAATAGGTTGATGATTAGGAGAATGATATTTGTAGATATCCAAATGAGCATTAACTTGATTTAAACCTTGAGTTTTATCATGTGATTTATAATCCTTAAAATCAATTTCATAAGCTTGTTGATGCTTTTGAATAATAGAATTGTGATCAAAATTAGGACCAAGAAGAAAATCCATAGCTAAATTACAGATTTCTATATAGGTATAATGAAAATGACCCCAACTAGCATGAAACCAACAAAACTTGTTAGGATCATACTAGGATTTCATAGGATAGGTAGGGTAAAGTTCTCATGGAAGAGGCCTAGGTAGACGCTTAAGCAATTCAATTGAGGATAGAGGTTTATGAACATAAATATGGTTTGGTGAAGATAAGTGAGGATTCATATATTTTTTAGAAGGGGTAATTGGTTCCAATGAAGGGGTAGGAACAACAACTTGAACATTGTGAATGGTGTCACAAGAATTTGTAACACCATCATTGGTAACATTGTGATTTTTTTCTTAAGTAAGAGATGAGGACTTATAGAAGGTTGGGGTGGATCGAATTGATACATATAAAAATCTTGTCATTTAGCTTGGTCAATAGCCTCCTTTAATATACTTGGAGAGAGAGTGAAGACCTAATATTGAAGTTTAGGAAAAAGGGCATTGGTAAATAGATGGAAAATATTATCATCATCCATGTTATGTTCACATTTTTTTGACAAATTTTTCCACCTTTTAACAAAGGCTTGATCATTTTCATTTACAATTTGTTTGTAATTTATGAAGTGGGCCAAAGTGTTTTTGGGAAGATCATAGTTTATAATTCTTAAACTAAAGCATTCACTAAATCCTTCAAACTAGTAATTGATTGAGTTCTAAGTTTGTTATATCAATCCAAGGCATCACTTGTGAGATTTTTAGCTAAGATTTTGGTAACATCAAAGGTGTTCAATTTGACCCAATCCTTATAAATATTTCTAAATGTTTTAAGATGAAGGGTGGGATTGGTTGATCTATTATAAGAAATTATAGGTGTGATACCTCCTATATCAATGTTACCAGTTTGAGTAATAAGAGGTTTATTTTGGAGATGTTTAATGGTTTTATTGACTAAAAGAGGTTAAATAATTAGATTACCTTGAGAATATAAAAGAGGAGGAGGGGGGACATTTTGGTTATGTGTGCTCAAAGCCATTGGTTGAGGATGAGATTGAAGATGAAGAAGGTGTTTTTACATTCTCATCATTTGATTTGTATTATGAGTTTGAAAGGTATTCATTTGATTGAGTGTTTGTAAAAATAGTTGATGTGTTTGATTAACATTATTAGAATAATTAGAGGTGGTATTAGTGGTTTGGGTACCACTATTGGTGTTGAGAGAAGCTTGAGACGAATTATGAGAATGTGAGGCACTAGTGGCAAAATTTTCTTGTGTAGCAAAAGATGGACTAGTGAATGGTTGAGAAGAAGAAGCACTAGTAGCATGATTACTTTGGGTAGAAAATGATGCACTAGTGGAAGGATTAAGGATAGTGGATCTTATGAGAGGTCCATTAGATGTAGAACCTACCATGTTAGTGGATATACTAGGCATAAAAGTGGAAGAAGTTAGAAAATAAGAGGTCATGGTATGAGAAGGGGTCATAATCGAAGGAAGAGGCTAAGATTCGAATAAATTGGTATCCCCAAATATAGTTGAGAATGTAGGAGTAGGTGAATGAGACTCTTCATATTGACCACTAATCATGATATTGTAAATGGTATAAGGATATTTTCCTTGATGTTAAGGAAATTTAGAGATAAAGAAGATAATTTAGAGGGTATACTCTATTTTGGGTTAGTCTTATAATGAGAAGAGAGGATTATTCTATGAAGAGGTATTGGGAGAAGTCCCATAATTCAATCTATGAGTGGAAATATGAACATTACTAGCATCCAAGAGAGGAGCCCTACTTTATCTTTGGGAGACCCTATGAGGGTTGGTATAATTCATCATGTCTATTGACTACAACTCGATATTATCATCAAGTAGTAAGTCCATGATGAAGGGAAGGAAAGAGAGATGAGAAAGCAAGAAAATAGGTAATGATAGAAATAGTACATGGTTGATTAGGTTGACCTATCATAGAAACAAGGTCTATAAATAGTATAGGGTTAATAGGGTCAATCCATCATAATAAACAAAGGCTAGAAAAAAGAGAAAATAAGGTCTACAAATAGTACAAGGTTGATTAGGTCAATCTAACATAGTGAACAGAGGCTATAAAAAGGTACATAGTTGATTGGGTCAATCCAGTATAGTAGAAAGGAAAAATTAAGAAACCTATAACAGATTGTGAACTAAAGCAAGATAACTTTTGCAAGTAATTTGAAAAGAAATAATTGAAGGGAAATAAACAATCAATTGGATCAATGATGGTCAACCTAATTGAAGCACACAACACAAAACCTTACACCAATGTTGGATAAAGCAATTTTTTGCAATACAAAATACAATTAAGGAAAGAGCAAGTAATCAACTTGGAAATTAAATAGCTAACTAATTGGTTAACCTAAATGTTTATAATGTTATTAGAATATGTTTTTAAATGTGATGGGAATTTGGCTATAAGTAAGGAACTAGAAATCAATCTAAGGATAGTTACAAGTAGTTTGGGCTAAAAGGGATCTGTAGTGGTAATTATATAGACTTAGTATTGGGTCCTAACCCCTCACTTCACACACTATAGTGATAAGATTGTTAGGTTCTTAGCCAGAATATACCATTAACGATGTTTTATACTTGACTAGAATATCAAGTCAGCTTCGCCCTTAATGATGAAATCCAAGTAGGTTAGCCTTGGGTAGACAAATGTTAAAATGCTTTTTTATATTTTTTGATTTGGTCATGTGTGAAAAAAATAAAAAATATTGAAACTAAATGATTAATTAAAAACCACCTAATTAAACTATGTGATCTATTCTAAGCATGCAAGCAACAAGAAAAGAAAGTGTGAGCTAATTACTAGCATATAAGGTTAATTTCAAATTTGAAACAAGGTAAAATGTTGATATAGTCAATAGTGTATGCATTTAGTATAGAATAGGGTTGACAAGGTCGATCCTATATTGTGAAAGAAAGGTTTGAAAATGAACAGGGTCAGTAGAGTCGACCTAGTTATCCAAATAGTACACAAAACAAAGAATTAGGTCAGTAGGGTATGTCCAGTTGACTATGCAAGGGCATTTTTAAAGACTACAAATTGTAAAAGGAAATATTATAAATAAAGAGATAGAGAGATATAAAGTAACCTTGGTGGATCAGAGATGTAGAGAATAAATATTTTTATTCAAGAACCTTAATATATGCTTTCAAATTCTACTGATTGGGTTGACTAGGCCGATCAAGATTTATAGAAACCTATTATTGGGTGCCTAAAAATGTGTAGGGTAAACCAGTTCAACCTAGTAGTCTATATTGGATGTCTAAAAGTATAAAAACCTATATTGGGTTGATAGGGTCGATCTTATAGCTTGTACCTAAAAACATAAGCATAGAAGTCAGAGTTGGGTTGATGCAGTTGACCCAGTATGGCAAATATATGATAAAAAAGAATGAAATAATGAAATAAGGTGAATAAATCCTATAAGGGTTAGTTCACATTGGGTTCCCCAGAATGTATGTAATCATAAATGTATCATGTCTATAAATCAATCTTGGATTGGAGAAGATAGAGCATACCTACACTTATGATTGGGAATACATTTGTTAAGAGTGAGCATGACCAAGATGGGGATCCACTAGACCCGATTAGGGGATCACTTATCACAATACACCATGCTGGAAAGGGTTCCAAAGCTTACAATCTAACATAATCATGAAACAACCCTAAAAGATTCCTAGTTTTAATTTTCACTATATTCTAATATACAAGAAAGTAAATCTAATCTAGTGCACACCAAAGCTTATGGCACAAAGTCAGGGTTAGAAAAAAACAAACTAAACTAAACATGTGTATAAGACATATACTCACATCAATGTATACAAAATTTTAATACATGAAAAAGAAGCACAACTACATTATCTATCTACTCTTACAAAGGATAAATAAAATTAGGAATACCTACCTTGGAGATGAATTTGTTGAGCCTCAATATCTCCCTTGGGAAAGGTGCTTCTCAAGAGATTATTTTGGTATGTAAGGATAATAAAGACAAATCAGCTCTAGGCTACACAACCTATCTATGCATCCAAAATACTTCTCCATAAGATAAGATATATATCTCCAAAGAAAGTATGGAACCCTAAGCTTTATTCCTCAAGCAGAATGGTCAATAAGTAGATGCTCATTCATACTTATTCTTCTTCATTTATCTATTTTCAAATGGTTAGAAATGAACTTGTATATATAGGCAGATCTTGCCCTAAATCCTTTTGAATATGTCAGTTATATAGGTTCAACCTTGTATGTTTTGGGAGATAAATCACTAGGTCTCAAGCTAAGTTAATTGAAGGGCTAACAAAAATCTAGGCAAAAAATATCCCTAAGTAGTACATGATCAACCCAATCGACCTGGTATAGTAACAGAGGCTAAAAACTATACATGGTCAACCCAGTCAACTTAGTACAATCAACTGGTGAAAGGGGATCAACGCAAGAACATGGAAGATAAAGATATGAAAATTGTTTAAAATGGGTAGAACAGAGAAGAATAAGCTTAGGATAAATAGTTTTAGAAGACAAGTGTGTATATAGAAAGTGGTAAAAGGGACAACAATCTTATGAAGTACCAATGGTCTGCCCACCCCTTTCTCGATGCATGCTTTAATGCACTCAAAGATATTGAGAATTGATGGGTTCTTACAAGATACAAAGTGTCAGTAATCAATAAAAGTTTAAAAATATTATGTGTATACACACACCACTTGATTGGATTATTGTCATCTGGAATTGGTGATTCTAAGTAAGCTAGTGAAGTTTGTCTCACTACTTAGTTAGCACCAACAATGCGAGATTTGGTTAAAAATACTTTAACCAACAGATAGATACATATTACTTCTACTAGTAGGTATAGAAATATGCCACATATAAGAAAATCTTTATGCATACATTTAGTCCATCAAATGTATGAATGAATCTTTTATACATTATTAAAATATAAATAATAATCATAATGGTTATGTGTGTAAATGTATCACAGGGTTCTAATTGTATTGGAAACACTTCTCATTCCAAGATTTCAAAGAATATTTTTCATGATTTACTAGTTGTGATCTTCCTGAGATCTGTGGTGGAGTAGAGGTCAAACTATTTGACTATATCACAAAATGATTATGCAAGTGGTTATTGGGAGCAACCATGATTCTAAATTTTTGTGAAGAATATAAAGTTAGTTTAACTAGTATAATGAATGATGATTAGAATCTAAAGTCTAAAATCTAATCTAGCATGAATATTAACAATGAGAAAGTAAACTATAGTGATTTGATTAAAAAATGAGAAAATAGGTAGGGTAAATTAGAAAAAGAGATGTTTATATTCTTTAGTTTAGACATCTTAACAAATCTCTAATTTCATCAAGGATATGCATCTTCAAACCAGCATATAACATGAAATTACCAAATAGTACATATCCTATCATATAATAGGCAAATGTCTATGAATATTTGAAAATATGCAAATTAGAAATCAATTTCACTTTAAGGATATACTTAACCAATAAAATTGCATTTTCACATTTTATAGAAAAGTAATGATATTGAAATGAATTTAACAACTTTTAGTCAACCTAGCATAAATATCAAATTAACAACTCTAAATTAATACATTCACATCTAGAATTCATAAAAATAATTAAAATCTAAACCCCAGAACAAAGACTTGAGGAAGTATCCATGATAACAAATAAACAGACAAAATGAAACAATATTCACATAATTCTCTTGATTGTATTACTTTCTCTAAAATTTACCAAAATAGTTTTGCTCTCAAAACTTCATCCTTGTTCCAATGACAATACCCCTTTTATAGGTTCAAAGAGCAACCTATGAGGTATGTCAGTTAGTCATTATCAAATAGGAATCAGATAAGTGTCAAGGATAGATGTCTTTTTACAAATATTATAATATCAATGACACTTTTCAAATGTGACTAACCTATAAGCCATGTGCGTTACACATTGCACATGATTTTATAAAATAGTCTATTCTTTTAAAATGATTTACATGATTTTAATACAAAAGAATATTTTAAGTCAACCATTTTGACTTTGATATGCCCCTACATCTACAACATTTTATTTTTGTTCCAAAATCTTCATAGATTTATCATATTATTCATCAATCAACATAAGATTGATGATTGACTCTATAAATAGCTCCTTTGTTTATCCTACTAAATCTTTGAAGATTTGATCCATTCTACCCATGGATTCCTTGATTCTCTTGGCATCACCAATATTTTCATTTGCTGACAAGATCATGTCAAAGATACGTTTATTATCAACCCCTGTGGTGCCCTTGCTTCTATTCTTGGCTTGTTAGATGAATTCAGAAGCTTTCTACTGAAATTATTTATCAATTATGTTGGGTGAATATTTTGTCATCAACTAACTGATGGCAAAATGGGTATATCAACCACAACACAATGAGATTTATACGGCAAAATGGGTGTGGTGACCACAGCTATAATGAAACAAATCTCTCCTCTCATCAAGGGGAGGTTCCCTATAAACTATAATGTACTAATATAAATTGAAAATAGACTCAGGGGTGAAATCATACCATCCATCTCTCTTTTTTTAGAGATGATGTTCACAAAACAAAGGAGAATTCTAGTGTAATTTTTGAAAGCATTTCTCTTCTTTCAGAAATGATGTTCAACAAACAATAGGGATTCTTTCTAGGTAGTAACTAGATCCACAAGAAACCCATGAAAGCACAAAGTCTTTCATTATTTATCCTACTGATTTAGGACAAAGTAACATAGTAGAATGAAGTGCAGCACAAAGTCTCCACCGAAAACTACAATAGAGTAAAATATTAAGAAGGATAAGGGGAGCTCAAAGTCTCTCCAATATCTTGAAACATAAAACACACATAGACTAAAGACAATTGTGGTAGCACAAAATGTTCCACAATCGACTTTAGGACATCTTATAGATTATTTCCACTTGTTCTACTTATTTTATTAAATGGATAAGACTGTATTTAGGAAAAAGACATAAGAATGACTTCCTAGATAACACAAGCTATTTTAACACAAAGTCTAAAAGGTCACTTACTTTCTCATTCACTTGATAAAATATGATTACCAGTTTGAGCTCAAAGTATCAGGAATGCCTTTCAATTTGGGTAGAGTTTTGCTTCTAATAATAGAGATATCTCTATAATTCAAAATGAGAGATTATAATATATAGCATCTAAAGAAAGACTTGGGTGCTTGTTTTCATGAAATGGCCCATGTTGCATTGAATGCAATGGAAATTTTGTGAAGGGGCCATGCTGAATAGGTTATCGGCATTAACTTTAGCATTCTAAATCATCTCAAATGTCTCCTCTAAAGCATGGGTTGCCTGGTCTTCTTTATGATGTTTACATAGTTGTCGATTCACCTTTACTCAAATGAAAAAAATAAGCTACACTATTGAATGCTTGTGCTCTTTGATATCCACCTATTGGACTGCTCCACCTACTGGAATAACTCTTTTGCAGATATTTCTAGATTCTCTATATCATTCCTTCTTTCCTTGCTACATTTTGTCTCTTCTTGGTGATCTGAGCTCTTAGGGCTATCTTCTCACTTTCTGCTGGCTCCTTTGACTCCTTTTTCAGTGGATCACTGAGTTTGTCTTTAGGTTTGCATTATTTTAAAATCAATGTTTATTCCATTACCCTTAATTTGACATCTATGGGGACGTCACTGGTCACTTGAACCACTTTAAACCTTGAACCTTTGAACCTTTTGGAGTTCGATGGTTCAAGGTTCAACGGTTAAAAGTTAAATAGTTCAACAGTTTGGTGATTTAATGTTTTCTAAAGAGCCACGTTCACTTAGTCTTCTTTATGAGTTCAAGGTGTCGTTAAACCAATTATTTGAACCAAAGGGTTGATCCATTTTTTGCAATCTTCCATTTGAATCATTTCCTCAAACTTTGAACTTTGAACCCTTTGAACGCATTGAATCTTTAAACTCGTTGAACCTTTGAACTCATTAAACCTTTGAACTCTTTCAGAGGTAGAGTTCAATGGTTCAATGGTTCATTCCAACTCCTTGAACCCTGTCATTGAATGCTTTTGATTGAACCTTAGTGTTGAACCATCCTTATGATTTTTTAGGAAATGCCTTAAGTGTTTTGAACTTCCCCTTGAGAAAGCCCTCATGTTGAACCTACAATTTCCTTAGCTAAAAAGGCTTGAGTAATTGAAAAACTTGACTACTCAGAACATTTTGAGAAAGAAAGAGACCATTTTAGCGTACAGGACTGAAATGGTCGACATGTTGTCCACAAAAAAAAGTGACAGATTTTGAGAATAATAGCTGGCTCCAGCTAGGGAACTTTCATCAATTGTATTTTGAAACAATCGAAGGGAGTAGAATCCAGACTCTAAGTGCCTTCATCTTATGCCATTGGGCTACAGAGTCATGCCACTCAAAAAGAAAGATGCCAAAAACCAAATGAACAATGTGAAATAAATAAAGACTATACAAATGTATAATTTGGACTTATCTGATACTTCAGAGATTGAAGTGCTTCAGATGTTACCCATTGTGAGGCAGTGAAAATGGCATTCCCTCTTGATATTTCAACAAGAAACTATTTTCACCATTTAATTGATGAATGGAAAATGGACCTCTCCATAAGGAATCCAATTTTCCATACATTCCTTTTGGTTCTCTCCTCTTGTCCCACAACAAGACTTGATCTCCAATCTAAAAATCATGAATCCTCACTTTTTTGTCGAAGAGTTTCTTTACTAGACTTTGATGTGTAGCAATACGGTCCACCACCATAGTTTGTTTCTCATTTAGTTCAGTCAAGCACATGATCCTTTTGTCAATGGAATCTTTGAATGTTTGATCTTTGACTGTCTTTGCCAACTTCAGTGCTGATAATTCTAGAGTGATTGGTATATATGCATTTAAACCATATAGAAATTGAAATTTTGACATACCTATCACCCTTTTGGGTGTAATCCTATCTACCCATAAAGCATCAAATAATGCTTTATTCTAGGTTCTCTAATTCTCATCTACCAGCTTCCTGATAATGGTCACCAAGTTCTTATTACTTGATTCTACTTGACCATTTCCTTGTAGATAATAGTCAGAAGAGTGGGAGAGGATAATCCCATAATAGTAGCAGAACTAGGTAACCTCATGAGAAGAGAAATACACTACATTGTCTATTACAATCTTGGTTGGGAATCCAAATTAGGAAATAATATTTTCCTTGAGGAAATTGCATACCACTTTTGAAGTAACATGTTTGACTGGAATGGGTTCCACCCACTTGGTAAAATAATCTATTACAGTGAGGATATAGTTATGTCTAGCACTTGAGGATGGGTTTACAGTGCCAATGAAATCAATACCCCATTATTAAAATGGCTCTTTGATCACCACCAAATTGAGAGGTAATGTGGCCAACTTAGGTTTCCCAACGAACTGTTAACACAGCTCACATTTATGCACCCAAGTGTATGAATCTCGAAACAGAGTGGGCCAATAATACCTAGCTCATAGAATCTTATGGGCAGTCACAGGTGAAAAAAATGTCTTCCACAAGCCAAATTGTGGAAAGACTCCAAAATTTTGCTCTATTGCACCTTATCCATGCAATAAAGAAATACCCCATCAAGGCTCCTCTTGTACAAATCGTTATCCCACAAGACAAAGTTAGTAGCTTTTAACTTAACATTTCTCTTGTTTTGTGAGACAGGTGGGTAGGACACTCACCATAAGTAAGGAAATGAGTGATATTAGAATACCAATCATTCATAGTAGTGACAAAGAGAAATGTAAGCATGTATTTAACCTCTATTTCTTCATGCCTTGCTTCCTCTGATATGTTATCAATAATTAATTAGCAGAGACCTCTTCCTTGCACAAGATTCATAGGTTTGATAACAAGATCAAACTCCTAGATTTTAGCAATTCAATTGCCCCTTTTAGTTCCAAACTCCTATTGAGTTAGAATGGACTTTACTATTGTATCAGGTTTTAGAGCAACAGTGTGTGAGTTCAAGATGTAAAAATAAAAGTATTTTACCACCTTAACCACAGTATAAGCATGTTTCTCTATGTTTGAATATTTCATCTTATGAGCTTTGAGAGGACAACTCATGAAAGATATAGGGGACTCCACACCTTCTTTGTTCTATTAAACCAAATTGGTTAAAAGCATGTGTTCAAAAGCATAGTTATATATTATGAATTCTTTGGTATAATTCAAACAAACTAGGATTGGGGCATGGGCGATATCTTTCTTGATCTCTTGAAATGCTAACTTGCCTTCTTTAGTCCAATGGGAAGTAGTTTTAACCTTCATCATGTTGACAATGTGGTGAGTCTTCTCTGCAAATTCAAGAATGAACCTTCATATAAAATTTACCTTTCCAAAAAAAGAATGGACTGTAGTCTTGTTAGCAAGAAGAACAAGCTCTTGGATGGATTTGACTCTTTCTGGGTCAATCTTTATGCCTTCTCAGGATACAGTGTGACTGAGAAGTTTCCTTTTTGTAACCCCAACAATTGATTTCTTAGGATTGAGAGAAATACCATTTTATCAACATCATTCCAGTACTTGTTGTAAATGATGCACATGATCAGGATGATATTTGGAAAAGATGGTCAAGTCATCAAGATATACCACAATAAACTTCTCTATTTTATTTCTGAAGGCAAGATCCATCACTCTTTGGAAGGTGGCACCAGCATTGATCAAACCAAAAGGCATTCTACGATATGTGAAGGTGCCCCAAGGTGTAGTGAAAGTGGTCTTATATTGGTATATTTCACCAATTTCCACTTGATTATACCTTGAAAAACCATCTAATATTGATAACATCTCTGACCCAGTCAATGTCTACAGTAGCTAATCCATGATGGGTAGGAGGTAGTTGTATTTTAAAGAGGATTGATTTAGATTTATGAAATCAACATAGAGGCAAATTTCTTCATTCTTTTTTCTCATGGGGACTATATTCACAATCCAGGTGGAATGATGGATTAGAAAAATTATCCTTACATTTAACATTTTTTGGATCTCAAAAAGAATAGTACCTAATATATTGGGGTTGTACTACCTTTGTTTCTACTTGTGAGGAAATGACCCAACCTTGAGAGGAATTTCATGCCAAATTTCTTCAGGCCTAAGAGATTTTAGATCATCATAAGAGTATGCCAAAACATCAATGTAATGGCAAAGCAGAGTAATGAATTTGAGTTTTTCATCAGGAGTGCAACAATTTCTGATGTTGACCATTTTGGGATTATCTTCTATACTCAAATTTATTTGATCAAAATATTTGGAGGAGCTTGAATCCATTGGTCACTTCTTAATAAACCTATAATGCTTATCGAATAGCTTTTCAAGCGAAACTAACCCTTTGGGAATTTTATTGCCTCTGACCTAAAGGAACTCTTCACCAATTTTTAAATTTGTTTTGAGAGTTGATTCCCATGGTGGAGATTTACATCCTTCAAAATAAAGCTCCTCAAAGCTATCCATCTATTCTAAAAAAGCAATGATTTGGTCATCCTCATTAAACACTTGTTTATGGTCAATTTTATCAGGTACACTTGGTCAAAAGACCATCTCAATAGTGTACTTATGCCCTTTAAAATCTTTGTGAGAAACCATGAGGGTTGCAAAGACATCCAATGAATTTGCATGATCATTGAATTCTCTGGGCATCACAAAAATACTGAAAACCTCAAAACTTTCAATGCAATCCCATATCAGATTGTGATAATGTCACAATCTTTCATTCTTGGTTTGATACAGGTTCCTCACCTGATAAACTACCAATTCAGCATCTCCTCAAGCATGAAGAAGCTTAACATCTTTGACTTGAGCAGCTTTCAATCTGAATAACAAAGATTCATACTCAATGGTGTTGTTGGTATTGCTAAATTACAACTTATACGAATAGGAGAAAATATCTCCTTGCAGAGATATCAAAACAATTCTAGCTCTATAACTAGTAGAAGAATTGTTGCCATTAAATTCTAGAATCCATAAATCATTAGAATTTGATCTCCTTTCAGACTTCTCTTCATTAGAGAGGGAAGATCCTTTTTCATCTAAACAGTGTTCTATGAATTAGTCTAACGTCTTGTCTAAATTTTTTGGATTGTCACTTATATAACTTTCATCTGATGAAATAGAAACATCTTCTATAGACAGAAAGTAGTTACCCATTCCTGAGGATTCAAATAGAATTTGAGCTTTAGGGGTTATGTTTGGGTGATAATATATTTTGACTCCTTTTTAGGAAGAAGCCTTTGCATGATTCCCTTGACAGGTATCCATGCCTCAGACAGGTCCATGTTCAACTCTCCACCAACATCTTTTCAAAAATTTCATCCAAGTAGAATGCCATAGGAAGCTGGAACGTCAGCCACCAAGAATATCATTTTAATCCTTTTTTTTGGGAATGTCGTGAATGTAGATTGGGCATCTTTGATCTGTCCCAAAAGTGGCATTTGTTTATTTTCCATGGAGAAACATCTCCTAAAAATTTTAGTCAGAGTGAGACTGAGAGAGTCTGCCACCTTGGTGGGCATCAAATATTCAGAGGCACCAGAGTCTATTATGCAGTTGTTCAACTTATGACCATTTATCAACAGGGACACATAGAAAGGTTCTGTCTTCCCAAAGGTAACAGGAGGAGTAATGACAAGATTGTTTCATTTGGATGTGTTGTTTGGGGGATCATGAGTTACCTTTGAAACATCTTATCCTATAGGGATGATTTTTCTTTTGATGCATTCAACTAGCCTATCCAACTGCTCAGGGTTGGCTTGTAAATATTCAAACTCAAACATTTAGATCTTGGTCTTCCTAGTATGATCAATTATGTCAAATAACTAAAATAAACTAGAAATAGAAGAAGAAATTCCATCATTCTAGGTTTTATTGGGTATGGTACTAGTCTGAAAAATTGAAGCAGAAGGTGCAGGGTTGTTTGAGGTACTTACTTTTTTATTGATTATCGGGTCCTTTGATTGGAAAGGCAGTGAAGTCCCCCATTTAAAAATTGAAATTACTGGTCAAGATTTTTCTCCTATTTTTTCCTTGTCATCTTGTTGAGTTGATTGGTTCTATGACCTAATAAAAATAGCATATGATCCATCAAACACTTCTCCCTTTCTTCTAGCTTCATCCTAGTAATTCTGGAAACCAATGTTGGAGTCACCAGCTAATTCTTCTTCACCTTCTACAAAAAGATTAGCATTATCTTCTTGGTCTAACTCAAGTTGGAAAGAGAAATCATGTTTAGCTTCATGATAACCAACTACTGAGTTAGTCAGTGTTGCTTCAATGGTAAGCTTCCCCTGTGGGGGAGGAAGATGATTTGGTTGTCCTTGATTCCTGGCAGCATTGCCTTGATATGACTAGTTGGGAAACATCCTCCTTGGTATATCTCAATAAGGAAGGGCAGACATCACTTGTGCCATTTTCTTTTTCAGAGCTACCAATTCATTTGTTAGCTTTGACACCATAGGATCAGTGGTGCCTGTAGAGAAATTTTTAGAAGATGAAGAAGATTTATTTTTGTTAGGATCTCTTCTTATCTTTCCTACCAAGATAAGAACATCTTCAACCTCAGTGGCCAAAATCTAAGCTACAGCAAGATCTATGTAGCTAGCTTGCCTCAATAAGAAACTCACTTCAGGAAGCTGAGAATTGATGAAGAAGCATTTAAGATTTTTTGGTGTCAGTTGAGCAATTGTAGGAATCCTATTCCTCAACTTGTCAAATTTAGCAATAAAGTCTTACATGGGTTCATGAGGCTCCTTATTCATTTGTGTAAGCTAGGCTAATAGGGCATGTGCATCTTTTGTGGGTTTGAACCTAGCCTCAAAATTAGCCTTGAGAGTGTTCCAGTCAGTTATTATGTGTGCCTGTAGATGATAAAACTAGTCTGTGACAGTACCTTGCAACGTTTTCACAAATAGTCTGACTACTATATCTTAAAATTCAACACCTATCACACCACAGGTTATGCATAAAGCTGCAATATGCTCATCAAGATGAACTCTCCCATCACCATAGAACTTAGAAAAATTCTTTCTTGAACTACAGGGTAGTTCATGTAAAGGTGGGGTTAGATTTAGGGGGCCAAAGGTGTTACCCCAAGGGCTTTGGGCTACCATGATATGAAGATTGAAATGAGGGACAACGAACCTTTGTGGAGTATATATAGACAAAGCTCTACTAGATGAGGAAAGAGAAGCTTTTCCTGGTATTGGAGACCTGACGTCTGTAGGAGGAAAACTCTTGGTTCACTGAAGGTGAGATTATGGAGGAGAAAGGTCAAAATTATTTTTCTATACAAACTCAAACATAGGATCAACAATACCTTGAGCTCTCTATCTTTGTGTATACCATGAATCTGCTAGAGTGTAGAATGGAAAAGAACTAGAAATGCTTCAATTTGAAGCTTGAGGCTTCAAATTGCACATTCTTCCCCAGCAGAGTCACCAAAAAGCTATTGGGTAAATATTTTGTCATCAACTAACTGAAAGCAAAATGGGTATATCAACCATAGCACAATGAAATTTATATGGCAAAATGGGTGTGGTGACCAAAGCTATAATGATACAAATCTCTCCTCTCAGTAAGGGACGGTTCTTTATAAACTATAATGTACTAATATAAACTAAAAATAGACTCAAGGGTGAAATCATACCATCCATCTCTCTTTTTTTAGAGATGATGTTCAAAAATTAAAGGAGAATTCTAGTGTAATTACTAAAGGCATTTCTCTTCTTTCAAAAATGATGTTCAGTAAATAGCAGGGATTCTTTCTAGGTAGTAACTGGATTTACAAGAAACCCATGAAAGCACAAAGTCTTTCATTGTTTCTCCTACTGATTTAGGACAAAGTAACATAGTAGAATGAAGTACAGCACAAAGTCTCCACCAAAAACTATAATAGAGTAAAATATTATGAAGGATAAGGGGAGCTCAAAGTCTCTCTAATATCTTGAAACATAAAACACACATAGACTAAAGACAATTGTGGCAGCACAAAGTCTTCCACAGTCAACTTTATGACATCTTCCAAATTATTTCCACTTTTTTTGCTGATTTGATTAAATGGACAAGACTATATTTAGGAAAAAGACATAAGAATGATTTCTTAGATAACACAAGATATTTCAACACAAAGTCTGAAAGGTCACTTCTTTCTCATTCACTTAATAAAATATGATTAATAGTCTGAGCTCAAAGTCTCAAGAATGCCTTTCAATTTGGGTAGAGTTTCACTTCTAATAACAGAGAGATATCTATAATTCAAAATGAGAGATTACAATATATAACATCCAAAGAAAGACTTGGGTGCTTATTTTCATGAAATGGCCCATGTTGCATTGAATGCATTGAAAATTCTATGAAGGGGCCATGCTGGAATAGGTTATTGGACTTAACTTTTGCATTCTAAATCATCTCAAATGTCTCCTCCAAAGCATGGGTTACCTGGTCTTCTTTATGATGCTTACACGATTGCCCATTCGCCTTTACTCAAACGAAGAAAAATAGGCCACGCCATTGAATGCTTGTGCTCTCTGATATCCACCTGGCAGACTGCTCCACCTATTGCAATTACTTTTCTACAAATATTTCTATATTATCTGTATCATTCCTTATTTCCTTGCTATATTTTGTCTCTTCCTAGTGATCTGAGATCTTGGGGCTATCTTCTCTCTTTTTATTGGCTCCTTCGGCTCCTTTTTTAGTAGATCACTGAGTTTTTCTTCAAGTCTGCATTATTTGAAAATCAAAGGTTATTCCATTATCTTGAATTTGATGTCTATGGGGATTTCACTAGTTGTTTGAACCACTTTGAACCTTGAACCTTTGAACCTTTCAGATTTTGATGGTTCAAGGTTCAACAACTCAAATTTCAACGGTTCAGCAGTTCGATGATTCAATGTTTTGTAAAGAGTTGCATTCACGCAGTCTTCTTTATGAGTTCAAGGTGTTGTTGAACCAATCTTTTGAACCATTTTATTGAACCATTTGGTTGATCCTTTTTTTTTGAATCTTCTGTTTGAATCATTCACTCAAACTTTAAACTTTGAACCCTTTGAACACATTGAAGTTTTGAACTCATTGAACCTTGAACTCATTGAACCTTTGAACTTATTGAACCTTTGAACTCTTTCAAAGGTGGAGTTCAATGGTTCAATAGTTCAATGTTTCATTCCAACTCTTTGAACCATGTCATTGAATGCTTTTGATTGAACCTCGGTGTTGAACCATCCTTATGATTTTTTAGGAAATGCCTTAAGTGTTTTGAACTTCCCCTTGAGAAAGCCTGCCTGTTCAACCTATGATTTCCTTAGCTAAAAAGGCTTGAGTAATTGAAAAACTTGATTGCTCAGAACATTTTGAGAAATAAAGAGACCATTTTGGCCTGTAGGACCAAAATGGTCGACATGTTGTCCACAAAAACAAGTGATGGATTTTAGGAACAAGTTATTAGGCCTTTTTGATTGGGAATGGTTAGATCTTTAATCAAACCTCCTAATAACTGTATCATTTTGACCTCTAATTTTTTTGAAGTCACTTGAGAGACCTTTAATGCTTTTAGACCACTTATTTATGTCCCTAATTTTATCCATCAAGATTATCATGGCCATATTAAGGTGTGATGGGCTGATTATTTTGAGCTCAGTGATCTGGTTTTCCATTATTATCTTGATCAATGCATTTTCTTTCTTATCTAAGACTTTCCATTGATTGAATTGATTTAAAGCTATGGCATGTTGCTTACTCACTATGTCTAATTTAGACATTATTGCCTTCAAAGAACTAAATGTTTCATAGATAGTTGCTTCAAAGTTATTAACAATATCTACTGGTACTAATAAAATGGATTATTCTTCTAGGATTTTATTATCTTGATTTATCCCTTTGATGGTAGCCTGTAGCCTTTCTGATTAGGACTAGGCTAGCTGTCTAACATCTTCTTCAAACATGGGGTCTTCCCTTGGTCTCTATTTATTTAATGAGTTAAGTGAACCAAAGGCTCAACCTTTTGGTGTATAATATCTTGACCTTCCTATATAACAATTATTTTAGTCACTCTTTATAGGCCATTAGTAGCTGGATCATACCTGACTCCCATCAAAGACTAGCCCATATGTCTTATTGGAACCTCTACTTGTGACTAGACTATTGATGGAGTTGAAATAACAATCCTTCTTTATTATTCATTTTTCAATGCTATGATCCAAGGCTTTAATTCCTATTATATAGGGATATCTATAGTCTTCACTCTATCCCATGGATGATAGGTAGTAGGAATATTCTTCATCCTTGGTTCATATATGAACCATTCAAGTATATCTGGTCCATAAATTAGGTTCGCTTCACTAAATAATTTTATGTCCTTCAAAGGGGGAATGATAGACATTTTTGCTTTCTTTGCCCTTGAGACAATTATAGTCTTAACCTTCCTCTTGGGAGGATAAATAATCACTATGTCTAATGACTTCTCTTTTCCCTTTTCCTGTTTGGCTTCTTCAACATTTTCCTCTACATCTATGTTTGATTTATATGTCATTGATAGAATTCTCAATGCATCTTCAATATATTCATGTGGATCCAAAACTATCATGTGAATTTCTTCTTATTGAGGCAAATCTTATTCTATTGTTCTAAAAGATCTAAGGACTGAAGATATTAATGAAACTTCTCTTGGCCTCCTATCTTCAAGCCTATGCTTTGGATGTCAGTTGTGGGAAGCCTAGAAGGACCAATATCTACCAAATGATATTGTCTAGAACCAAGTTTCCATCTATCTTCCATCTTGTTATCTCTCTACAATCTAGATTCAAGCTTTATATTATGTTCTTTTATCCTTATAGCAAATTTATAATAGGTGGATGTCTTAGTGTACACAAATTCATATGCTTTTGGTTCATGTTTATAAGGTACAACCAGAATGCATTTTCTCTTCAAGTTATCCTTTACCCTACCATTGGGATCCCACTATCTATGGTCATCTATATGCAAATTAAAATAAAGCCTGTGTTTTGAACCTGATTCAATTTGGTCCCATTGTCTAAAAATGGTTCTTCCAATTGTCATGGGAAAACCATAGAGAAGTCATTTCCTCTTGGTCTTTTAAATTCCATTTATTCCATTAAATAATTGATATGATACTTCTTATTCTACCAACTTATCTAACATATGTATTGGTAGTTTAAGGGGGGCACTTTGGGTTCCCTTTACTCTGATAATAGTGAAATCAATATATACCCAGATATATCCCATTATTTCAATAAATTTATTGACTAAAGGAGTTATCCTCATCATTGGGACACCATTGATAGCTTGGCTCAAACTAGGAAATACAAAATCACAAATGAATTGGATAGGGTCCCTATATTTGTAAATATGCAATTTTGAATAATATTAGGACATAGTTTGGGTGCCATTGGGTGACTAATATCTTTGATTAGGGATTTTAGTTGTGGTACATAGTGAATCTATCATATATGACATAATGGATAACTTTGTCCTCTTCTTTGTTATAATCCCAAAGATCTATCTACTTAAGCAAATGCTAATGATTCCTCCTAAAGGAAGTACTACCAATTCCTCAATAATGAAATATACAATAGGGACCCATAGAGGTTCCACATGTGTAGTATTTTCAAATCCATATAATTTATTGAACATGGTCATAACCATTCTAATTCCTAGTCTGAATTGGCTCATAGGGATTTTCTTGTTAGGATCTACAATGACCTTGTTACCAGTTTTTAACCATTTCACTAGGATATCTTCCATTATATGTTTCTAGGTACATGCATTAATGGAAGTGAGCTCTATTTGGGGCCTAGGTAATTTATAATATTTGAAGGCAACAGGGGATATGTATGCTATTTTTATCAAACTAGGTTCATGAATAAGCATACTCTTATCAATTTTAGCATCTTTAAAAATAGGACTAAGGATGTTGATACATTACAATACTTCTGGCTTGGAGGTAGCATAATGGAGTCCTATAATCTGAATTGCCACAATGTCATCATATAGTATATTCATCATAAGAAGCTTCTCCTATTCTTTAATTCAAATTCCTTGGTTATCTATGATCCAGAACAAGCTCAAATAGTTATTATCTCTTGTATTTATTGAAGAAGCTATGAACTATGTATATTTGAAAACTCTACCCTCTACATCTAATGAAAAATATAATTCAACCATTTTCTTTGAAATATGTCCATACATTACCATTTTTATGACTTTGATTAAATTTCCTACTTGTGAAAGATAATTCAACACTTTTGGCTATCTAGTTAGACTTTTTGAATAGTTTTGACTATCAAGCTCTCTCCTCTAGTTCGAAATAGTGAATGCATGAACAATTTTAGGGATGTTTAATATGTCTGAGGGTTTTTAGAGGGTTTAATTGATATTTAATAGAGGTATATGCATTTGAATTATTTTCTTTGGTGATCTAAATCATATTTTGATCTCATATTTATACCTTCACAGGCTTGGTTCCATAAAATCTTTCAATTTGACATATCTATCTATGTGACATATCCTTGCTATGCTATTTATTTAATTTTAAAACATCATCTTTATCATTTTGGACACTTTTCTTCATATTTTGACGCCTATAAATTTGATCAAATTCACTCCATTAAACTCTTCAAGAGTCTCCTAATCTTGGCCTTCAATGTTGGTCATCGATATTTGATCTGGGCTTTTGATATTATGATACTTAGTAGCCTTGAATGCCTTTTGTGTACCCTACTATTAGTCTCCATTAATTTAATGATCTTACAGCATGTGGTGGCCTTACATGCAATCTAGGCTTATTGACTTATTGACTTTATTTGCACCATCAATTCCCATCTACATGGTTGAATGTGTGTTGTCGATATTTGATCTGCATGAGAAAATATAGGTCATTGATCTACTAAACATACGATCAAATATGGGTCATTGATTTGTTAAACATTCATCATGATTGTGACACTTATCACCATCATGTTCGATCTCTATGTCCTTTGAACTATTAACTTTGTGTTCATCATCAATTTTTATTTGCATGATTGAACACGTACCATCAATCTATCTTGACTTATTGACCCCAATATTCAACATGGATTGTCGATCAAAATTTATATATAAGGATACGTACCATTGATATTGATCCTAGGAATTTTTACTTATTGACTTCAAGTGATCACCCATGTGCTATTGATTCTTGATCTGATTGAGTGAGGTTTTTAACACTTAGAAACCTTGCATTCAATTCATACATGTGAATAATAAAATCAAAGAATAAGTGCTCGAGACATATAATGACTTAGCATAAATCTCAATTAAAAGTTTTAATGAATTAATAAATTCAATCAAAACTTAGGCTAAAATTAAACTATGACTAAGAATAAAGTGACCCGTCGAATATATGAATCCATTTTAATAAAAACTTAGGCTAAATTAATTTAGACTAAGGTTTTGAACATTATTTAAACTTGGATTCAACTAATCAATTAAGGACCAAATGTGAACATAATGACTCAAATGGGACCATATTAGTTAACTAAGGGTCAAATTAACATTGAAGTATATAAATCTATGAACACTTTTTCATTTTAATGAATATCCATTGATCCTACAATATGGAAATGCATGAGCCAAATTTTAGAAACATTAGATAAGATCAAATGCATTTTATGTGCTAACATGTCAATGTAAGCTAAATCAAACATGATACTCAATAATGAAACTTTGGTCATGTTGAATGCTTAATTCATAGCATAATTTTCAAAAATTTAACAAGGGTCCTCATTTTTTATAAATGGGGGATGTTGACCTCAACAAATAATGACTTCTCAAAGAAACATTATAGAATGTTAGAATTAGATACTTTTGGTTCAAAATAATAATGAGACTAATCATTCCACATGATCAAGTACCATTATTAAGATCAATTCATAATTGAAACAAGTATTAAAAATGTAGAATTAAGGTCAAATATCAAAACTCAATCATGGTGTGTGTGTGTGTACTTTGATTCATTTACTGATTGAGGATTTAGAGAACAACTTCTAGATTTTGTGACCTTAATCATTTACATAGACTTGTAGCATATTTAGATATCCATTATGAATCATGATTTATAAAAAGGAAAGGCTTGGGTATTGCTTTGATGCCATCTGAGTGTCCATAACCCTGATAGAGATACCTTTGGATCCACTATAGGCCTTACTCCACTACCAATCATTCATCCATAACCCTGGTAGAGGTTACCAAAATCAACTTTGCTCAAAAAAACTTTTAGATTTTTAATAAGGCTTTTATTTTTGTATTTTTCAACTGTATTTAGTTTTCCATCAAATTTTGGGAACCAAAATTATCTAGGTGTTTAAAATTTTTGTCAAATGTTTGATTTTCAAGACAATCATCCTTAGTCATAGACTTCATCCCAAGCAATAATGTTCTTTAAGTGATAACATGACCTTGTTCTAATAATTCAAACATTCACTCAAACACATGCAATCCTTATTGAAATCAAACTTAGATCAAAATAAGGGTTAAGATTTTTAAGGAATAATTAGTCTAGCTATTAATCTTCATTAATTTCTTAGAAACATAACATTAAGCTCAAATTTTCCAAATCCATGATCAACCAATGTTTAAGAGTCATATCCACATTCTTGGTTTATGAATTTATTTTGACCATTTATATGGATTTAGAGCTTGAAGACCTATCTTGAAAATAAATTATTGGAAGCCAGAGAAGAAAGCAAAGAAAGTAAATACACAACAAGCAAACAGATATTCACAAACACTATTTACAAATAAGGGACATGAATGAAACTAATCTAAACCTACCAACACTAAATATAACTAATCTTATAGATTACTCCATAAAGACTTGAGATGGAACAATAGAGAAATGATGCTTAAGATACTATCCATTATTTGGAAAAGTGAACTCTACTCCCTATAAATCTTTGAGCATAAAGTTTATTTCTCCTAATGTCTCAATAATTTGGTAAGGGTCAATCCATAAAGGAGTGAATTTCCCATGTTTCCCTTTTGGCTTAGATGTTTTGTCCCATAGGAGAACTAGGTCTCCTTGTTTGAACACCTTGATCTTTGACCATTTTTCAAACCATCTTTTGATATTGGTTTGATTTCTGCTAAAATTGTCATATGCTTCTTCTCTAGCAACCTTCATCCGGATGATATCAAACAACCTAGAATTGGCATATTCTTGATCTCCTTCCATTTACTCTTGTATAAACTTGTAAGTTGGCAATTTGAGAGTAATTAGAAAGAATGGTTCTTATTCATATACCAAGAGAAATAGTGATACTTTTAGAGCTTTTTTCACTCTGGTTCTATCTACCCATATAGCATACATCAGAAATTTATGCCATGTTCTTGGTTGTTGAGGTGTAGACTTATTAATACCTTTCATCATATTCTTGTTTGTAGACTCTAAAAATCTATTACCCTGAGGGTAATGATTAAATGAAAACTTAAGAGTTATTTTATTGTGATAGATGCACTCAATCATCTCTATATATGTGAATGTTGATCCATTGTCATAGACCAATGATACTAGCATCCCAAACCTGGTGCAAATGTTTTTTTCTAAGAACTTGATAACATCTTCAGTCCTACATTGTTTTGTTATTACTATCTTTATCCTTGTATAATAAATTGTGTTAGTAAGAATTTACTTGTTCCCATCTGAAGAATTAGGATTTATGACCCCTACAAATTCCAAACCCCATTGAGCAAATGGTTTGTCAATTAAAACTAGCCTCAAGGACATAGCTACTTTAGGTTCCTTTGTATTGGAGATTTGGTATTGATAACACTCCATAACATGCTTGTGAGCATCCTTGAAAATGGTTGGCCAATAATATCTTGCTCTTAGGATTTTTTAATCTATTATTTTCTCAGAGGTGTTTCCACTCCCAAGTTTCTCATGAAAAGTACTTAGGATTTCAATTGATTCTTCCTTTGAAACACATCTCAAATACACTCCATAGTTCTTCCTATAAATTATCCCATACTTGATTAAGAAGTGAGTTATTTTGAGCCTCAAATTTCTCCTTTGTTCTCTACTTAATTTTGTAAGACATGAACCATTGATCAAGAAATGAATGATTACATCATACCAATCATTTGATTGAAATTGTTGTTGGTCAACCTAAATGATGCTCAATCTAGGATTAGTATTAGAAATAAATTGAATCAATCCCTAACACCTCACCAATTTATTAGTTTTAATTTCAAGATCATATTCCTGGAGTATGGACATCCATTATCCTCTTCTTTATCCTAATTCACATTGACTCAACATGAGTTTGGTAGCAGGGTCTAGTAGTATAGCATACACTTTATTCCTAAGAATATAGTGTCTAAACTTTTTGGCTGCCTTAACCAAAAAAATACTTATTTATAAATTAGGGAATAATTTAACTCAACATTTTGAAGTTAGTACTCATAAATGCAATTGGATGATCACATTTATCAATTTTTTAAGTTAAAACAGTTGCAATAGTATGTTCAGAATCAAAAGAATAAAGATAAAAATCTTTTGTAAAGTTAAGACTTATCAGCACAAGTGCATGTCTTATTGCTTCCTTGATATCTTTGAAGGCTATCTTTGTTTCTTCATTCCATTCAACCTTCATCTCCTTATTTATCATGTTATTGAGTGGTTTCACAATTTTTGCAAAAATAGAAATGAATTTTGCTTATAAAATTGATCTTCCCAAATAACGACTCTAGCTATTTTCTATTATTTGGGGGTTTTATTTTAGATATATCATTGACTCTATCTGGATCTATAGAAATCCCATCTCTAGTTATCACATGTGTTAGTAATTTCCCTTTAGTTACACAAAATATGCTTTTCTTAAGGCTAAGAGAAATTCTATACCTTTGACAGCATTCAAATACTTATTATTAATGCATTATGTGATCTTCCCTATTCTTGGAAAACATATTCATATCATCCATATATATAATGGTACATTTACCTATGAGACCTTGAAAGGCATGGTCCATATCTCTATGAAAGATAGCTCCTACATTGATGATTACAAAAGGCATCCTCTTATAAGCAAAAGTGCCCCATTTTTTTGTGAAATCAATTTTCATTCTATCTTCCTTGTTAACAAGTACCTGATTATAACCTAAAAAACCATATAGGAAAGACACCATGACAGTACCATTAAAAATTTGAATCACCTGGTCAAGGGATGGCAAAGGATAATTATCCTTTTTAGAATATTTATTCAAGTTCCTAAATTCTATGCATAATATAATCTCTCCATTTTTTCTAACTGGTAATAGATTAGCTACCTATGTAGAATGTCTAATTGGAAAAACTATTTTTACATCTAATTATTTATTGACCTCTTTATAAATCAATGGTTCTAAAATAAGATTAACCAATATTTGATTTTACCTGAATGGTTTACAAGCCTCTTTAAAGGGAATGGTATGGGTGATAACTCAAGGATCAAAGATCTTCAAGCCTTCATAAGACCATGCAATAATATCCTTGTACCTAATCAATAGGTCTATAGCATTTCTAGATTCTACATTTGTGCATGTTATACCAAGGTTTAATAGCTGAGGTTGACCTTGAATTCCTATATCAACTACATTATAATCCTTCTCATTTATTTTGGGAACTTTAGCTATTTCAACTAGTTTATCTTTATCGAATAGGCTTTCCAAGGCAATCATGCCTTTGGGAATCTTTTTATCATTCAATTGTATTATCTTGTCATCAATTCTATCATCAAGAGATTTCTTATTGACTTCATCAATAATATGAGACTCAAACACTCCTGAGTTCTTTATGAATTCAATGATCTTATGATCATCCCTAAGAACTTGTAGATGATTAACATTATCAAGTACAGAGGGACATGGGACCAATTCAATGTTAAGCCTTTGGGAATCTTGATTTGGCATTAGATTAGCTACAACTAAAGCTAGTTTATCAATATACTAGTTTCCTTCTCTAGGGATTGAAACAATATTGAAAGCATCAAAATACTCCATCAAGTCCCATACTCTAAACTTGTATTTCTTCAAATAAGACAATTTGTATTGATACTTGCTTCTAACCTGATTGACTACTAGTTCAGAATCACCATATACTATTAGTTATTTAACCTTGTGTTTAATATCAAATTGTAATCCTAAGATCAATGATTCATAATATATGAAATTATTTGTGCAAGAAAATTTAAGTTGTAATAATCTTTATATTCTTTCTCAATGGAATTGATTAAAACTACTATTCCAGACCTAGATTTGAATCTAGCACCATCAACATATAATTTCCAAAGTCAAGGCATAACATGAGAGTCTTTAGAATTACATACCTAAGGAGTGTCGAGGGTGTAAACCCCTAAATCATAATTAACCACATTGACCCTTTCATTAGTTGCATAATATTTAGTGATCATATGCTTCATCTTTGGTTCCATTTAAATCCAAATTTGATTAGGAAATCCCCTCCATGGTAGACACATGTGAGAGCAATCAATTGACATGTATCCATTCAAATCTTTGGTCCAATCTCTACTAAGGAACATCCCATAATCATTTGGAATGTCAACCATTTGAATATTAATAAATTTTTGCACTCTTGGTTCTGAAGCAAGTTGCAAATGCACATTTAACAATTCACCAATAAATTTAACTCTAAATTTGTTTGATTGAGTCACTACTCTATCAAATTTAAAAGGAATTAAATTAATATTTTCATAAATATGGCATGATATTTGTAGAGGAACCTAAATCTAATAGATAGTTATGCAAGTTTTTACCAAAAATTCTAATTGTTAGTGAAAAATGGTGGAACCTTTGTTTTATTCTTATACATTACTGCATGTGCATATGCAGGTTTCTATGATTTACTAATTTTTTTAGTTAAATATTCTATAAATAAGTCTCTTTGTTAAGCTATCTAAGTCAATTCATGTAATGTAATATTAGCTTTAATTTTATTCATATCCTCTAGTATGTTATACCCACTCTTGGTAGAACAACTAATAAATCAACATTATTTCTAGTGTTACTTCCCTATGTAGGTTCTGGATTGTTATCTATTTTGGGATTAGGAGGAGTATCAATGTTGTTTGGTGGAGTATAAATTGTCATTGGTTGATTTTTTTCTTTGTTCCTCAATGGATAAGTATTCTTCAAATACTATTGAAAAGCATGAATCTCCTCTAGAGTATTTTTGGGTTCATTCTCATGTTAAAATGGAAAATCAAAGGTTTCCACCATAAGAGTTATTTCAGAAGATTTATATGCCTCTAAAGAGCCAGATGTCCCTACATAATTATATTTGTTAGGTACAACTTTAAATGTATCCAATTCATCTTAAAATACTTCAAAAGCATTACAAAATTCTATATAGTCTAATTCATCATGTTTTGTAGTGTTATGAACCTGCAATAATTAGTTAAAGCTACATCACAAATTTTTATTTTAGGTATGTTATTAGTTGTAGAAGACTAATTATTACTATTTTTATTGTTATTGTGAAACCTATTCGTAGGTATGTTAAACTTTTGATAAGAATAGTTTTTGTTAGAATTCTCCCTAGTGTTACGTACCTATTTTTGTAACTGAATAAAATTAGTGCTCAATTTTTGACCCATTTTCAGTATGGAGTCATTTCCATTCTTAGGTGCCTCTGAATTATGGACTTGAGTTCTATTACTAGCTATTGGCACCATAGTTCATTGATTTTGTGGATGGGATTCACTTTTAGAATTATTACCAATCCTATATTTTGACCAGGATGAACATGACACAAAGGTAACTAGTTTAAAATTGGATTTTGTTTCAAAGCAAGCATGTTCTGATTAACATTTGGGATGATATTCAATATAGGAAAATTAGGATTGATATTAAGAATAACATATGCTAATTGACCTTGGGGTTACATTTTATCACTAATTTTCATAACTTTAACATAGGCCAAAGCTAATGTATTTATGGCCCCAACATATCTCTTCATCAATACAGAAATCATTGGATCTAAAGCATCTTTATGAATTTCCAAATATAAAGCTTCATTAAGCTTATAAAGCATTATAGTTTTGGTAAACATGTTTTGAAATATAACATTGAAATATCTAATGGTTTTATTTGAATCTATCTTAACCGTAGTGAACTGTTGATATAGAACACAAGTACTGATGATCTTTCCAAAATGATCAATGAAATAATTTTTGAAATCATTCCAACTGATGATGTAATTTTTAGGAAGATTAAGAAACCAATCATATGTTGTATCTCCAAAGTTCAAAAAAAAAAACATGTAAGAAACATCTTCATGAACAACATTTAACAATCTTAAGGCAGCCTTAAAAGACTTGATGTGTTTTTTAGTAGTAACAATGCATGTAGAACTAAATTAAGGTAAATATTTCTCTAGATTTATTCGTAATTCATGTACCTAAATAAACACATTGATATAAGATCTATTTAACCAAGATATAGCTTGATGAGGATTGAATATAGTAGAAAAAATAGGTGAAGTAGGTTGAGATTTAGAAACTCTACATTTACCTTTATCCACACTTATGTTCCTATGAATTTCCAAGGAAAGAAGAGGTATCCTTATCTCAAACCTTGAACTAGTTCTTATTCATGGTAGTTCCATCTTGTAAAATCCAATTCCTATTCAAAATACAACGTAGAAACTTTATCTTTGCAAATAAAAATAATCTTCATATTTTTTCAAATAAAGATTCAATTCTTACCAATAATTAAATTTGTACATTTAGATTTCTAAGTTCAAATAAACTTTGCACAAATTCATAAAAATCTTTCAAAGAATGAATATCTTTAATTAAATTAGCTTAAAGATACATCCAAACTAGGGGAATATTAGTGATCTTTGAACAAAATTACTATCACTAACCTTAAACGTGTCATATTCATAAAGCTTAAGAAACATTTACAAAAAATTCACATAAATTTTCAAATAATAACTATCTTCAGCTAAATAATCTTAAATACTAGTCTAAAACCATCAACATCGATGATCTTTACAAATTTAAGCTAATAAAAACACAAATCTTCAAAGTATTAACTAATCTTTGAACAAAATTCACTAAAATCAGCTCAAGATACTTTAGATACATAAATATTAAGTTCATGCCCTCTTTCTAGTGCTAATTCTCCTACCTGTTGATGCATGTAAATGTATCATAGGGTTCTCATAGTGTTGAAAACACTTCTCATTTCAAGATTTCAAAGAATATTTTGCATGAGTTGTTGGTTGTGATCTTCATGAGATCTATGGTGGAGTAAAAGCTGAACTATTTGACTATTTCACAAAATGATTATGTGAGTGGTTATTGGGAGCAACCATGGTCCTAATTTTTTTTGAATAATCTAAAGTTATTTTAACTAATTCTAATGAATGATGATGAGAATATAAACTCTAAAGTATAATCTAGCATGAATATTAACAATGAGAAAGTAAACAAGAGTGATTTGATTAAAAAATGAGAAAATAGGTAGGGTAAGGTAGAAAAGGAGATGTTTCTATTCTTTAGTTTAAACATATTGATAAAGATCTAATTTCATCAAGGATATGCATCTTCAAACTAAGATATGACATGAAATTACCAAATAGTACAGATCATATCATATACTAGGCAAATGTCTAAGGATATTTGAAAATATGAAAATTAGAAATCAACTTCACTTTAAAGATTTACTTAACCAAGAAAATTCCATTTGCTCATCTTCTAGAAAAGCAATGATATTGAAATGAATTTAACAACTTTCATTCAACCTAGCATAAAGTTCAAATTAACAATTTTGCATTAATACATGCACATCTAAAATTCATAAAATCAGTTCAAATCTAAACACCAAAATAGGGACTTGAGGAAGTAGCCATGATAACAAATAAATAGACAAAATGAGACAATATTCACATAATTCTCTTGATTGTATAACTTGCTCCAAAATTTACCAAAATAGTTTTGCTCTCAAAACTTCCTCCTTGTTCTAATAATAATACCCCTTTTTATAGGTTGAAAGAGCAACCTATGAGGTATTTCAATTAGTCATTATCAAATGGGAATTAGAAAAGTGTCAAGGGTAGATGTACTTTTACAAATATTCTAATATCAATGACACTTTTCAAATGTGACTAACCTATAAGTCATAAGTGTTACACATTGCACATGATTTTACAAAATAGTATATTTTTTTAAAATGATTTACAAGATTTTCATACAAAAAAATATTCTAAGTCAACCCTATTGACTTTGAGATGACCTTGAAACTATATAATTTTATTTTTGTTCCAAAATCTTCATGAATTTATCATATTATTCATCAATCAACCTGAGATTGATGATTGGATCTATGAATAGATCCTCTATTTTTCCTACTAAATCTTTGAAGATGTCATCCATTTTACCCATGGCTTCCTTGATGTTCCTAGCATCACCAATATTTTAATTTTATAACAAGATAATGTCCAAGATACATTTTTTGTTAGCCCTTATGTTTCCCTTGCTTCTATTCTTGACCTATTGGATGACTTCAGAAGCTCTCTGCTAGAATTCTTTATCAATTATTAGGCCTATTTGATTGGGGATGGTTGGATCCTTGATCAAACCTCTTAATATCTATATCATTCTATCATATAATTATTTTAATTTACTTGAGAGACCTTCAATGCTTTTGGACCACTTATTTATGTATGTGATTTTCTCCATCAAGATTATCATGCCCATATTTAGGTGTGATGGGCTGACCATTTTGAGCTCAAGAATCTAGTTTTCCATTATTATCTTCATCAAATGCCTTTACTCACCATGTATAATTTGGACCTTATTTCCTTCAAACAAATAAATGTCTCATAGATATTTTCTTAAAAATTATTAACAATATCTACTGATACTGATGGAATGGATTGTTCTTCTAAGTTTTTCTTCTCTTGTTTTAGCCCTTTGATGGTAGCCTATACCCTTTCTAACTAGGATTGGGCTAGCTCTAGAACATATTTAAATATGGGGTCTTATTATGGTATCTATTCTCTTTTTTTAGTTAAGTGAATCAAAGGCTCAACCTTTTGGTGTACAATCTTCTGACCTTCCTCTATAAAAACTATCTTAGTCACTCTTTATAGGCCAGTAGTAGTTAGATCATACCTGCCTCCCACTAAATAATAGCCCATATGTTTTATTTTAACCTCTACTTGTGACTGGACTGTTGATGGAGTTGGAGTAGCAAGCCTCCTGTCTTCTTTATTTTGCTATGATATGATCCAAGGCTTTAACTCTTATTGTAGAGGGATATCTATAGTCTTCACTATAGCCCATAGATGATAAGAAGTAGGAATCTTATCCATACTTGGTTCATATATGAACCATTTAGGTATATTTTGTCCATAAATTGGTTTCTCTTCACTAAATATGTTGATGTACTTCAAAGGGGGAATGATAACCAATTTTGCTTTCTTTGCCCTTGAGCTAATTGTAGTCTCAACCTTCCTCTTGGAAGGATTAATAATCAATAATTCCAATGACTTCTCTTTTCCCTTTTCCTATTTGACTTCTTCAACATTTTCCTCCTCTACATATTTGTTTGATTCATATGTCATGGATATCACTCTCAATGCATCTTCAAGAGATTCTTATGGATCCAAAGCTATCATGTGAATTTCTTCCTGTTTACGCAAATTTTGTTCTATTATTTTAGAATACTCAGGGACTGAGAAGCTTGAAGAAAATTTTCCTGGTCTCCTTTCTTAAAGCCTATGATTTGTTTGTATGTCAGTTTTTGGAAGCCTAAAATGGCTAACATCTACCAAATAATATTGTATAGGACCAAGTTTCCATTTATCTTCCATCTTCTGATCTCTTTGTAATTTGGATTTGAGATTTATATTATTTTATTTTATACTTCTATCAACTTCATAATAGGTGGATACCTTGGTGTACACAAAGTCATATGATCATGGTTTATGTTTATAAGGTACAAATAGAATGAATTTTCTCTTCAAGTGCTCCTTTACCCTACTATTGGGATCCCACTATATATGGTCATCTATCTACAAATTGAAAGAAAGCTTATGTTTTGAAGTTGCTTCAATTTAGTCCTATTATCCAAAAATGGCTCTACCAATTGTCATGGGAAAACCATGGAGTAGTCATTTCCTCTTGGTCTTGTGGATTCCATCTATTCCACTAAATAATTGATATGCTACTTCTTGTTCTGCTAACTTATCTATCACGTGTACTAGTAGTGTATGGGTGGCACTTTGGGGTCCCTCTACTTTGATAATGGTGTAATCAAGATATAGCTAGATATATCCCATTGTTTCAATGGATGTCTTGACTAAAGGAGTTATCCTCATCATGGGGACACCATTGATATCTTGGCTCAAAGCAAGATATACATAATCATAAATGAATTGGATATGGTCCCTATATTTATAAATATGCAATTTTGAATAATATTGGGACACATTTTGGGTGTCATTGGGGGAATAATATCTTTGATTAAGTATTTTGGTTGTGTCACATAGGGCATATATAAAATAGGATATCATGAAGAACTCATTCCTCTTCTTTGTTTTAATCTCAGAGATCTACCTACATAAGGAAATGCTAATGATTCTTCCTAAAGGAGGTACTACCACTTCCTTAATAATGAAATATAGAATAGGCACCCATATATGTTACACATGTGTAGTATGTTAAAATCCATATAATTTATTCAATAAGGTCATAACCATTTTGACTCCTAGTCTAAATTGGCTCACAGGGATTTTCTTTTTAGGATCTACAATGATCGTGTTACTAGCTTCTAAGCATTTCACTAGGATATCCTCAATTGTATGTTTATGGGCCCCTACATTAATGGAGGTAAGGTATATTTGGGGCATATGTAATTTATAATAGTATTAAAAGGCAATAGGGGATATGCATGCTATTTTTCTCAAACTAGGTTCATGGATAACCATACCCTTATCAATTTTAGCATCATTAAAAATAGGACTAAGGACGTCGATGTAATGTAATACCTCTAGCTTGATGGTAGCATAATAGAGTCCTGTAAGCTAAATTACCATGATGTCATCATACAATCTCTTCATTGGAAGTAGTTTATCCTCTTCCTTTTTTAAAATTCCTTGGTTCTCTATGGTCCAAAACAAACTTAATTAATTATTGTCTCCTGTATTTAGTGAAGAAGCTACAAACTATGTATCTCTAAAAAAAATTCCCTCTATGTCTGATGACAAATATAATTCAACCATTTTATTTGCAATATGTCCATAAGTTACCATTGCTATGACTTTGGTTAAATTGCCTATTTGTGATCGATAATTCAACACTTTTGACTATTTGGTTAGACTCTTTGAACAATTTTGACTATCAAGCTCTCTCTTCTGGTTTGAAATAGTGAATGCATCAACAATTTTATGGATTGTTTGCACATCTAAGGGTTTTTTTAAGGTTTAATTGATATTTAATGGTAGTATATAGGTTTTAAGTATTAGCTTTGGTGACCTAAATCATATTTTTATCTCATATTTATACCTTTGTATGCTTGGGTCCATAAAATATTTTGATCTAACATGTCTACCTATGTGGCATCTCCTTACCACATTGTTTATTTAATTTTAAAACATGACCATTGTCACTTTGGATACATATTCATCTTGTGCCCTATGGAAATTTTATCATATTCACTTTGTTGATCTCCTCAAGAGTCTCCTAGTCTTAGCCTTCAATGTTGGTCATTGATCTTTAATGTGGGATTTTGATATTATGAAACTTCGTAGCTCCATGTGCCTTTTATGTATCTTATTTTCAGCCTCCATTCAGTCAATGCTCTTACACCATGTGGTGGTCTTACATGTAATATGGGCTTATTGACTTGATTCACACCATCAATCCCTATCTACATGGTTGAATGTGAATCATCGATCTTTGATCTGCATGATCAAACATGGGTCATTGATCTACTAAACATATGATCAAATGTAGGCCATTGATCTATTAAACATTCATGATGATTTTGAAAATTTTCACCATCATTATCTCTAAATCCTTGGAACTATTTACTTCATGCTCATCATTGATCTTTATCTACATAATTGAACATGCACCATCAATCTATCTTGACTTATTGACCACAATATTCAACATGGATTATTAATTGAAATTTATACATAAGAATACACACCATTGATCTTGATCTTAGGGATTTTAACTTATTGCCTTTGGGAGATCACCCATGTGTCATTGATTCTTGATTTTATTGAGCAAGGTTTTGACACTTGGTAGACTTGCATTCAATTCATACATAAGAATAACAAAATCAAAGAATAAGTGCTTAGGACATATAATGAATTATCATAAACCTTAGTTTAAAGTTTTAATGAATTAATAAATTTGATAAAAACTTAGGCTAAAATTAAACTAAGACTAAGATGGAATAAAGTGACCCATCGAAAATATGAATCCATTTTAATAAGAACCTAGGCTAAAGTAATTTAGAATAAGGTTTTGAATAATATTTAAACCTGGATTCAACTAATCAATTAAGGACCAAATGTGAACATAATGACTCAAATGGGACCATATTAGTTAACCAATTAAGGGTCAAATTAACATTGAAGTATATAAATCTATAAACACTTGTTCATTTTAATGAAGATCTATTGATCCTACAAAATGGAAATGCATGAGCCAAATGTTAGAAACATTATATAAGATCAAATAAATCTTATGTGATAACATGTAAATGTAAGATAAATCAAACATGATACTCAATAATGCACTTTGATCAAGTTGAATTCCTAATTCATAGCAAAATTTACAAAATTTGAACAAGGGTCCTTATTTTTCAAAAATGGGGGATGTTGACCTCAACACATAACAAGTATATTTTTAATAACAAATAGGTATAATACATACTTATATTGCATGATCTATTTTTTGTAAGAAAATCCAAATGTAGTACAAACAACATTCTCATATTATATTTCACATACCACTCAATTATAACAATAGTCATAATGATTTAAAAGACAATTTAACTCATAAATCAAAATCATAATATTTCATCTTATTATACTTTTTAGGATGCTTTATGCATATAATTATAGTACCTAAACCTTAGTATTATGTGACTTAATATTTAAAATATATAATTATAGGTACATGCATCTGATGTATGTGTATAAGTTATATATGTACATGTGAACATAAGTTCACATATAGATATATATTATATATTTATATACTTTGTATAATATATATACATGCTCTGTCACACTAAAGTATTTCCAAATTTCCTTGATAAAAAACTTTTATGATTCTTACAACTATTGAATCATTTCATGACACAACATGTAAGATCTAAATAGGGTCTCAACATTTCCTAAAAACCCTAGTTTGATTCACAAAATTTCAACATATAAAAATATAATTCAGAAACCATTCCAATCAATTACCATGTCTTTCTCGTTAATTTAGTCCTTTGATTGCATGTGATTTATTTAAAATAGAGTAAAATAAATAGTAATCAAATTAGACCTATACATTGCCTTGTTTATCTGTTGGAGTTTTATATTCTTCCTAAGCTTCTAAGTGTTTCTATAGAATCGAATCCAATTCTAAAACATAGACAACAAACCTTTACTTATTTAAATATATTTTATCATATTGCAAATTGTTCATGAATTATTTGTTTAAGATTTGACCCAGTTGACTTCATAAGTTCATTATTTTTAGAAGATGAATACCCAATATAGATTCCCCCTGTTTGAATGTCAAATAACCTACAGTCCAAATGTTATTTCTTTTATGTTAAAACAACTTAACCTTTTTATATGTCGATATTTTTGTAAACAAAATGCATGGTTTATTTATAAACTCGCTATGTTTTAGACATATGGCTAACATTCAATTGTATACACCTAAACTCATAATTTCATGCAATTGATATATACACAGCCTATATATATAAATTTATGTCCTATTCAAATTTTTAAAACACACAGTCACACACACACACACACACACACACACACACACACACACACACACACACACACACACACACACACACACACACACACACACACACACACACACACACACACACACACACACACACAAACACACATACATATACATATACATATATATACACACACATATATATACACTCTGCTCAAATTTATAGAATACACAGTCTTTAATTTGTTCAAATATATATTCATAGATTGTGTATTAATATACACATTATTTCTTATGCATATACTCTATCTCAAAAGATAAGATACAATTGACACATATGTATTCATTATTTCAAATGTCACATATATACACAGTCAATATTTTGACAGACCTCATTTATGTGTTTTACCCAAATTGATTTCATTCCAAATTGATAACACAAAAATCCCTTTCATAAAATTTCATGGTTTCAAATGACTAAAACCCCCTATATATAAAAACACACACACACACACACACACTTGTGTGTGTAAATGCACCTTATTTATATTTTTTTGCTAAAATACAAAAAACTCAATTATACATATATTCAATGGTTAATATAAATGTATACATTCTTCATATATTCATGATAACCACTATTCTATTGTCCACCTATATATCTTCATACTATCTCCAATTGATACTATACATATTTTACCTTAAAGAGAAACCTATTTAAACATTTATTTAACTCAGTCAATATTTTTATCACGGATAAACACAAGATTCCTATATTATATTTGCATACTCAGCATCTTGATTACCCACTTGACTTTGTATGTGTGTAGTACATTTATATAATAACAAATATCAATTTTTATCTGAATATCAAACTATCCACTCATGTTACAATTTTAATAAGCTAGGGAATTATGCCATTTCCAAGAATAACATCATTTAACCCTATATTATAACACACAAACAAATCCAATTCAAAATTTTAGATTTAGAGGATAATGGATTAGCTCTGTGGATGGATGAGCCATCCACAAGGCTAATCATGTATCCAATACAAATATAAACTCATTTTCTAAACCCTATTACTTTGAACCACACACAAAATTTATTAAATAATATAATAGTAATTAACATTACCAACCTCAAATCACTTCCAAATTTGAAACTGAATGAACCAAAATTCCTTCACTTCCTTGCTTGGCCCTTTCTCCTCTTCTCTTCATGTCTCATTATCCTCCATGGCTCACCTCTTGTCAATATTATCCTTGTCTATCTCTTACCATTCAAAATTTGCATGCATTTATTAACTCCAAGCTAGCATTCCATGCATAATCCCCATTATTCTTCAACTTAACTAATCTCTATATTAACTTTCATTATCCATACCAAAAAAGCCCTAATTTTTGCCTCAAATATTCCCCTAATTTCCTTAATTATTATTTTATTCATTTTAAAACTTTGCGTGACCAACTACATTACATGCTCGAGTATCCCACTCAAGAAAAGTCCACTTTAAACATTATTCAAATTTATAACTTACACTTTTAATTTCAACATAGTGTATGCATGATAATCAAAGACTAGGGTTATATCATAGGATAGTCTTTAGGTTATAGTGAAATATTTGAAATAGTTTTGTAAATATAAAAAATATCATGAGTTTTAAATAATATTCTTACTAACAATAAATTCGATGATATTATTTTATCCAAAATGTAAATTAGATAAATAGTATCCTAATTATAATAATATTATAGTAACATAATTGTCGCATTATTACTATTTTATATAAACTATCTATGTCTTTTGTTATCTTTATAACTTAAGGCGTATATTGATATTATTGAATATCAATGATAATAAGCTAATGCTTTAAAACATTTAAAAGACATTTTTGTTAGTCTATATATAATAGTAACTAAATATTATCCATATAGATTTACATTCCCATAATCATAAAAAAACATGAGTATAGTAACGTAATAGAATCATACTGCAACATTGTGCACAAATTATATGTAAAACATACACAATATAATCACACACATGATTTATTACATATATTATTACTAAACTAAACTAATACTTACTAACATGAAAAATTTAATATCTAAATGCAAATAATAATAAAAATGTACTAACTCTACTAATCTACACAATTCATATAACATGTATTATCTAATGTGGTGTGTGCATGGATTTTAGCCATTCCTTCGTCATCCCTCAACATCTCCATCTATGTCACTCTCTTTTATGATGCTCTCCCTCTGTCATGCTTTGAGGGATGAACTCTCCTACATCCAACTGATGACAAGAAGTTAGTATCCTGATACATCATGATATATATCATAAAATAATGTTGTAACAATAATTAACATAATCATAATATACATAATTCATAATATAGTCAACTCATAGCAATGAAATCATGAAATCAAAGTAACATACAACTTTTCCATAATAGCTTATGACTTATAGTTTATTTTAAAAGTAACTAATCAATCTAACAACCATAATAATCCATGGATAATTAGGTAAATCAGCTTAGTGAGAAATCAGGACATGACATCTTTCTCTTAAAGCAGGTCATCATCCCAATGAAACTTATTTAAATAATAGTTATGAATAAAAAATATTATCTAGTAGAAAAATAACATAGTCTGAAGCATCAAATCAAGAAAATAAATGTGAAAATAGCTCATATAACTCATCATAGTCCTTCCAAGTAGCACTATTCTTAGAGTATTTATCCCACAAGACCTTGCACTATGACACTTCTCTATTATGCAAATGAAATTTGTGTGTCAATTATTTTGATTGGTTCTACCATGACCACCTTGGGATCCATAACTTGCAAAGCATTCCAATCCAACACATGTGAAGGATCAACTATATACTTTTTAAGATGACATACATGGAAGAAATTATGTAATAGAGCTAGGGATGGTGGTAATTCAAGAATTTACGCTATAGTATTGACCACTTCTAAAACCTCAAAGGGTCCCACATTTCTCAATGAAAGTTTCACTAACTTTTCAAATTTAATTGAACTCTCTTGTGGCTTAACTCACAAGAATACTTTATCACCTATTAAATTATAACTCTTCTCTTTAGATCATCATAACTCCTTTGCCTATAATTGGCCTCAGCTAATATTTTTATTATTATTATGACTTGATATTCCATCTCTAAAAGCATCTCAAATCTGAAGACTACCCTGTATTCCAACCTCTCCCAACTAATTGGTATCTTGCACCTTCTTCTATACAGTGCTTTAAATGGTGTTATTTTCAAAGTAGATTGATATAATTTTTATATGAAAACTCAACCAATAGAAGGTATTATTACCACTTTTATTATTTATCCATGAAATACATATGAATAATATCCTCTAACACTTGATTAACTCACTCATTCTGATTGTCAGGCTATGGGTGATATACAGTACTAAAGTTTAGTTGCATACCCAAAGTTGAATTCAAAATTAAACAAAACTTTAAAGTCATCCTCAGATCATGGTCCAAAATGATATTATCTATAAATCCATGTAATTTATACACTTCTTTTATGAATCTCTTCATAAGATTTGGTGCATCATCAATCAAATTACCTAGTATAAAATGTGCTACTTTGGTTAGTTTATCAACTACAACCAAGATCATGCCATGCTTGTTCCATGACAACGGTAACCCTTGGACAAAGTCCATACTAATCACCTTCCATTTCCATTTTGGTATGTCATGTGGATATAACAATCCTACACCTATTCAAATTTTACTCGCTAACATTCCAAACAATGTGACACAAAGTCCACCACATCTTTCTTGATTGCCTTTCATAAATAAAGTGGTCTAAGCTCTGTTATGAGATTTGTTACTTATGGATGTCTTGAATATGTAGCATTATGATGTTCCTTTAGCACTATGCTCCTCAGATTCTCTTGATCTAAACACATACATGCTTCTATTGTATTATAAAAAACCATCACTCTCTAATTTGTATCCTTTATACTTAGGATTTTAAGCATTCTCAGACAAAGTTTTCTTGACCTAATTATAGAATTCATCTTTTGGTGATAATTCGATCACTCGATCCCTAAAATTATTTTTGATAGTAGCCACAAGTTTTATTTACCTTTTATGACTTAAGGTGATAAATATATTTTCCTTAGCTTTGATGTAATTGATATCAAAGTTATAATTAGATAAAAATTCTAACTAGCATCTCTAATGAGCATTCAAATTTGGTTGGGTGAAGATGTATTTGAATCCCAAGTTATCAGTCTTGAGCTCAAATAGTTTTCCCAACAAATAGTATCTCCAAAATTACAAAGCACAAGTAATTATTACAAGTTCAAGGTTATGAGGGGCATATTTCACCTTATAAATCTTTAGCTTCCTTGATTCATAAGCTACCACTGCACCATCTTGCATAAGTAATCCTCCTAGTCAATCCCTAGATGCATTTGTGATCAATGAAAATTGAACATTGGGATCAAGAAATCTTTAAAATGGTATTGAAGTGAGCCTTCTTTTCAATTCTTGAAAAGTTACTTTACACTTATCTGACCAAATAAAACTTTGATTCTTACATTGCAAATAAGCAATCAAATTAGCTATCTTGGAAAATTTTGAAATGAATTTCCTATAATATCCTAATAATCCAATGAAAATCCTTACCTCATGGACATTCATTGGTGTCTTCCACTCCATAATGGTTCTTATCTTATTTGGATCAACTAAAATGTCATTTATTGAGATAATATGTCCCAGATATTGCACTTTATTTTGTAAAAATGCACACTTAGACAATTTGCCATACAACTTGTGCTTTCGTAAACATTACAAGACTAATTCTAGATGTTGAATATGCTCTTCTTAATCCTTTAGAATATATAAGAATTTCATCTAAAAAGACCAAAACAAAATGATCTAGATAATCTCTAAACATTTTGTTCATGAGATGTATGAATGTTGTAGGTGTAGTCAAAAAATTCAAATGGTACCACTATAAACTCGTAGTGCCTATATTGAGTTTTAAATGTTTTCATAGGAATATCCTTATATTTTATCCGTAACTAATGATATCTATATCTAAGATCAATCTTTGAAAATACCTTTGTTCCTCATATCTGATTGAAAAGATCATCTATTCAAGGTAGTGAATACTTGTTTTTGATAGTCACTTTATTCAACATTTCATAATTAATTCAAATTCAAAGAGTGTCATCTTTATTCTTGATGAAGATAACTAGTGCACCCCATGGTGATAGACTTGGTCTGATCAACCCTTTGTACAACAACTCCTAGAGTTGAGCCTTCAATTCAACTAATTCATTGGTTGTCATTCTATATGGTGCTTTAAGCTAAGGTTTTGAAACCTCATTTGATATCAATAATGAAATCAAACTCTTGTTTAAGAGGAAATCCTAGTAATTCCTCTAGAGACACATCACAAAAATTCATAAGGAAAGGATAATCTCCAATTGATGGTTTATTTTTTTCCTTTATTTCATTTATCTTGATGATAAATGCTTGGCATCCTTTTCCTTGGGCCTTCTCGAGTTATAATGCATAAATCAGCCTAAACCTTAACTCCCTTTTCTTACCTTGAATTAGTGTCTGATTTCTAGAATCATTGAGACAATCAAACTTGTTTAGATAGCAGTCAACCTTGGATTTATGCTTCATAATCTAGTTGACTCTTAGGATCATGTCATATGACCTTAGTGGTGCTAAAAATAGATCCACTACTATTGTGAATTCAAGCAACATAATCTTTGCTTCAACTAAGAACTTATCAATTTTAACTTTAAAATAATTCCCATATTGTACTGACCCTATATTTTCCATTACTCCAACTTTTCTAGATAACTTATTTAGAATTCTAGGAGCTATAAAACATTTTATAGCCCCTGTGTCTATCAAAATGAAAACTAGATGTGTGAAACTATGATTTGGCTTGTTGATTATCTACTTCTACATGAATACATTGATAAAAATTTCCTTGCTAAGGAGTAGAACCTTTATTCCTCAACATATCCTATGAACATTCACATTCAAAATGGTCACCTCCATAAATGAAGAAACTTCTTGGTGGTCCCTTCCTATCAGACTATTGGTTTCCCTTGAAACTACCTTTAGAACCATTACCTAGTTTATTAATACCTGAACCACTATTAAATCTAGTATTTTATCCCTTAAACTAATTCTTGGAGTCACCACTCCTCTGTTTCTAATTATTTTTTTTGAAAGTTGGATTGGAACTTCCAAACTTTTTCTTAAACTTGTCTCTAACCTAAAAAAGAGATTTTAACTTTTGCTCATATTTAACTACTTTCTCAAAGAATTGGTCTATGATAGATGGTCCATGAACAACCACCTCTCCACCAATTTGGGGTTTTAATCTCATGATGAACTTCTTAATCCTAAACCTCTCATCTACTTGATACTAAGATACATATTTTAGAAACTTGGTGAACTGTTCCCAATACTCATTCATCGATAAGTCTCTTTACTTTAGATTTTGAAAATTTGTAATTTTTTTGGTCAAAATATAATTATGGAATCCACCATGATCTAAATAGTGTCACAAAATGCTCCCAAGTATTGGTGGTCGAGTTAATATTCATTTCCAACTTCTTGTTAGCCCATCATATAGCTACTTCTCCATCCAATTGATATGCACCTCAAATGGATTTGGTGACCTCATAGTAGTTTTGAATATTTAAATACTTCTCCATTTAAATCAACCATGATTTAAATCTATCTCCTATAATAGTTCCATCAAACTTAGGTGGCTTTACCTTTTTCATATCCCTATCCAATTTTATGGTTACACATGCTCTCGTACCCTGAGGAACTTCCTCATGTCTCTACTCTTGAGGGATTTTATGCTCAATAGGATGCTCTTTAGGCTTATCTTGATGGTCTTCCTTCTCATGTCCATGAATTTATTATTCTAGGGCTATAATTTTGTCCCTATCTTCATTCATGGCTGTAAGAATTTGATCAAAATTTGTTGCTTGCTCAGTGGAAAATTAGTGAGGATCAAATGAAGGGTTATTATCATTGACATTTGAAGTACCTCTCTATATGATCTTTCTCACACCATTCCTCTTTCTACTAACATAATAATATGAAAATGTTAGTTAACTCATTAAGTCCTAGAGTTCAAACTTGACTCTCATACCACAATGTAACATCCCCACTAGGATTTACTAGAATAACATAATATTTTTTTTAAATTATATTCTATGTATTCTTTCATTACATTACACCATGAGAATATAATTAATTATCTTAACATACTAATTATGTTTAAAAAAAATTAAATAGTAACATTTAATAGTTATTGATCACTAGCGTAACATGAAACAAAACATAACTACATAAAGAAGGTAATTGCAAATAATCTAGCCATGAATGGTATAATAATACAACCACTAATATCAATGTACATAAATAATTAAGTACAATATCCATTAACCATAATGTTTCATTAACAAAAATAATAATATATACAATGCTCCATGGAACACAAGTCTCATGAACTCCAATATTTCTAATAATCTCAAGTGTAGTCTCCAATAAGTATTATTGTGGGGAGGTAGAGCATCATCTAAGAAATTTTCCACATCAATCATGAACAATAGATCTCCCAAAAAATCCCCCAAATAGGGAATGGCCCTCCCTTCATGGATGGGTAGATAGTGATGGTTTAGGAATCCAAAGAGACAAGCTAATATCTGTGTGTTTTAATATTTCTAATACATGGAGTGTATCATAAATAAATCATTTTTTAACATGATATCTTAAAAATATGTAAATCATATATATATATAATTACAATGTCTAACTAAATATTAATTTGGATAAAGTTTTTAAATATATATTTATCTCTAGGATCAATCAAATTCATACACGCCACTTGATCGGATTACCTTCATCTGACATTGGCGATGCTAAGTAAGCTAGTGAACTCCATCTCACTACTTAGTTAACACCAAAAATGTGAGATTTGATTAACAATTCTTTAACCAATAGATTCATATAGTTTATTTCTACTAGTAGGTATAAAAACATGCCACATATAGGAATAATATTTATCAATACATTTAGTTCATCAAATGTATGAATGAATCTTTTATACATTATTTATCATATAAATAATAATCATAAAAAGTATGATTTTAATACCAAATGGGTACAATACATATTTATACTACTTGATCTAATTTTCACAAGTAAATACAAATGTAGTACAAATAACATTCTCATAGTATATTTCACGTACCACTCAATTATAATAGCATTAATAATGATTTAAAAGATAAATTAACTCATAAATCAAAAGCATAATCTTTCATCTTATTATGCTTTTTAGGATTCTTTATGCATATAATTATACACTTGTTCTATCATACTAAAGTATTTCAAAATTTCCTTCATAGAAAACTTTTTGGATTCTTACAACTATTAAATCTTTTCATGACACAACATTTAAGATCTAAATAGGGTCTCAACATTTCCTAAAAAAACCTAGTTTGATTCACAAAATTTCAACATATAAAAATATAATTCAAAAACCAGTCCAATCAATTACCCAATATTTCCCATTAATTAGTCTTTTGACTACATGTGATTTATTGGAAACTGAGTAAAATAAATAGTAGTCAAATCAAACCTATACATTGCCTTGTTTATCTATTGTAGTTTTATATTGTTCTTGAGCTTCTAAGTGTTTCTATATAATCGAATCCAATTCTAAAACATAGAAAACATAGCTTTTCTTAGTTGAATACATTTTCTCATAATGTAAACTATTCACAAATTACTCATTCAAGCTTTGACCCAGTCCACTTCATAAGTTCACTATTTTGAGAAGATGAATACACTATATATAAATTCCCCCTATTTGAATGTCAAATAACCTATAGTCTAAATATTCTTTCTTTTGTGTTACAATAACTTACCCTTTTTATATACCCATATTTTTGTAAACAACAGCATAGTTTGTTTATAAACTTATAGTGTTTTAGACATATGGCTAAGGTTCAATCTATATACCTAAACTTGCAATTTCATGTTAGTGATGTGTGTGTGTGTGTGTGTGTGTGTGTGTGTGTGTGTGTGTGTGTGTGTGTGTGTGTGTGTGTGTGTGTGTGTGTGTGTGTGTGTGTGTGTGTGTGTGTGTGTGTGTGTGTGTGTGTGTGTGTGTGTGTGTGTGTGCACGCGTGCGTATGCGTGTGTGCGCATGCGCGTGCGCGCTTGTGTGTGTGTGTGTGTGTCCTTGTGTGTGTGTGTGTGTGTGTGTGTGTGTGTGTGTGTGTGTGTGTGTGTGTCTTGTTTGAGTTTCAACAACACAGTCATATATATATATATATATATATATATATATATATATATATACACACTCTACTCTAATTTATAATATACATAGTCTTTAATTTGTTTGAATATATATTCACATATCATGTATTAATATACACACTATTTCCTATGCATATACTCTATCTCAAAAGATAAGATACAATTGACATATATGTATTCATTATTTCAAATGTCATTTATATAAACAGTCAATATTTTGATAGTCCTCATTTATGTGTTTTACCCAAATCAATTTCATTCTAAATTAATAATACAAAAATCCCTTTCAAACCCTGTTCATAAATTTTCATGGTTTCGAATGACTAAAACCCCCAATATGTGTGTGTGTGTAAATGTGCCCTGTTTCTATTTTTTTTTTAAATACATAGAGTTTAGTTATATATATATATATATATATTGGTTAATATAAATGTATACATTCTTAATATATTCATGATAACCCCAATTCAACTGCCCACCTATATATATTCATACTATTTCCAATCGACAACATACATACTTTCCATTAAAGAGAGACATTTTCAAACATTTATTTGACTTAGTCAATATTTTATCAAGGATAAACATAAGATTCCCATATTATATTTGCACACTCAATATCTCGATTACCCAATAGAATGAGTATGTGTATATAATGTGTTTATATAATAATAAATCTTAATCTTTGTTTGAATATCAAACTATCCACTCATGCTACAATTTTCCTAAGCTAGGGCATTATGCCATTTCCAATAATAACATCATTTAACCCTTCAGTATAACACACAAACAAATTCAATTCAAATTCTTAGGATTTAGGGGATAATGGATTAGCTCTGTGGATGGTCGAGCCATCCATAGGGCTAAGCCTATATCTAGTAAAAATATAAATTCATTTTCTAAACCATATTACTTTGAACCACATAGAATTCTTAAACAATATAATAGTAATTAAAATCACCAACCTCAAATCACTTCCAAATTTGAAATTGAATGAACCTAGATTCCTTCACTTCCTTAATCAGCCCTTTCTCCTCTTCTCTTCATGTCTCATTCTCCTCCATGACTTGCCTCTTATCAATATTATCCTCATCTATCTCTTACCATTCAAAATTTGCATGCATATGTTAACTCCCATCTAGAAGTCCATGTATAATCCCCATTATTCTTCAACTCAACTAATCTCTCTATTAACTTTCATCATCCATACCATAAAATCCCTAATTTTTGCCTCAAATCTTCCCCTAATTTTCTTAATTATTATTTTATTCATTTCAAAACTTTTCATGACAAACTACGTTACATGCCGAAGTGTCCCACTCAAGAAAATTCCACTTTAAACATTATTCAAAATGATAACTTACACTTTTAATTTCAATGAAGTGTATGCATGATAATCAAATACTGGGGTTATATCGTAGGATAGTCTTTAGGTTATAGTGCAATCTTTGAAGTACTTTTGTAAATATAAACAATATCATGACTTTTAAATAATATTGTGACTAAAAATAAAGTTGACGATATTATTTTATCTGAAATGTAAATTGGATAATCAGTATCCTAATCACAATAGTATTATAGTAACATAATTATTGCCTTATTACTATTTTATATAGATATGTACGTCTTTTGTTATCTTCAGAACTTAAGGCATATATTGATATTCTTGAATATCAATGATAACAACCTAATGTTTTAAAACACTGTAAAGACATTTTTATTAGTCTATAAATAATAATAACTAGATATTATACATACAATTTTACATTCTCATAATCATAAACAAACATGATTATATTAACATAATATAAACATACTACAACATTATGTACTAAGTCTATATAAAATATACATAATGCAATCACACATGATTTATTCCATATATTAGTACTAAACTGAACTAACACTTACTAACATGCAAAATCTAATATCTAAATGCAAATAACATCAAAAATGTATTAACTCTAATAATCCACATAATACATAAAACATGTAGTATCTAATGTGTTGTGTGCATGGGTTTTAACCATTCCTTTTTCATCCTTAAACATTTCCATCTACGTCACCCTCTCTAATGATTATCTCCCTCCATCATACTTTTAGGGATGAACTCTCCCTCATCTAACTCATGACAAGAAGGTAGTTATCCCAATACATCATGATATATATCATAAAATAATGTTTTAACAATAATTAACATAATCATAATGTACAAAATTCACAATATATCCAAATCACAACAATGAAATCATGAAATCAAAGTAACATACAATTGTCCCATAATAGCTTATGACTTATAGTTTAGTTTAAAATTAACTAATCAATCTAACCACCATAACAATCTATAGATAATTAGGTAAATCAACATAGTGAGAAATTGAGATGTGACACAGGTCATTGTTAGTGTTTTGTTTTTATATGTGCATGATTTAAAAGTAGAATTGCATCATTTCTACCTTCACAAGGTCAATTATTACCCTCCTAATTATTACAATGTACTCTTGAGCCTCTCATTGTAACACTAATGTGATAATCATGTTAAGGTTGTAGGTTATGTGAAATAGATGGCTTCCTTGCCTCAAATAGTGTCCATTCAATCAAGTAGAGGAATAATATTATTGGTGCATCACCTCTTTTAGGATTTAAAACAATACTCTTTTCCTTTTTCTCAAAATTTGAATAGTTCAATAATATTTTGGGTGAATCATCAAGGGATTTATCCCAAATATAGAGGTTCAATCCATTTAGTAGGTCACCCATAAACGAGGAATATTCAAAATGTATAACTTAAGTGAGAGGACTTGAAACACCCTCTCAAGTGTGCTAATTTAAGCTATAAAATTTATGTAATGCCTAGTGGGACTCAATTTGAACAAGGTTTTCCAAGATTGATGTTGGTCTTGGCAAATTTATAGCTATAACAAGCTCCTTCATGTAGCATCTAGCATCTCCAACAAATTTTAAGCTCTTGGTTGTAGACTAGTAATCCAAATTTTTCATGCTAAAGGTGACCACAAGATCAATGTTTAAAGGTATTTCATTTGATTTTTTTGAGTTACCTTTATTTTTACTCAAAATAAATAGGCTTCTTCATACTGTTACACCATGTCTCCTAGAAGAAGGCTTCATTTTCCTATAATCCAAGTTTTCTTAAAGCTAGTAGGATGGCTAAAAATTTTCCTTTTTTGGAATTCAATGGAGTATCTCCCCTAAATATTTCATAATATGATGATATCCTTGTGGCATCCCCTAAAAGTGTCCCATATTTTAGAGGAAAGAGCACTATTACACCTATTGTAGCCAAATATTGCACCCTAGGAGAGGGTGTTCAAGCCTCTCCCATATTTGGACATGGGATTACCTCTAGGCCTATGGGTTACCTATAACAGAGGTAAACCTCTAGGTTAAAGGGCTAACTCCATTGATTTATCTCTAAAGCTCACACACTACACTAGACTAGTCACTTGGGGGTGACAAGGGAAGAAGGTAAAATAAAGTAAACCTATACTAATGAGGGGATACACTGAAAGATTAGTCCAAAAACACACTTTCATGTGCACTAAGAGATAAGACTACAAAAACTGACCTCAACTCTATGGCTTTCTATCATTATTATTTATCATAAACGCAAATTGTTATGCACATCTAGAGGTGGGTGGAAAAATGGTATGATAGTAGACACAACTATCCCCTCTCACACTTCAAGATAGACTTAACAAATAGACACACTTTATGAAACCTATTAGAAGAGATATCTATCACATAAAACATGCAAGGGTAGCTTAGAAGCAAGGAGAACATATTCATCACTTAACATCTATGTACACAACTTAACACACTTAGGCAAGATATTTTAGAGATCAAATAAACCTCATATGCCTTATTTAAAATCAAAACAAGGTGCAAAACTAGTAGGGCTTCATGATACTAGGTGTGTACTTCCTATAATGGCCAAAATGGCTTGCATTTATAGAACATAAAGAAGAGATAGAAGAAGAGAAGTGGAAGGGTCACAATTCCATTTTTCAAGATGTAAAAAATAGTTAAAATTTGAGATAATGATGTGGAAAATAGACCATGAAGTGGTCTTGAACAAGTGTTCATCAAAAATATGACAACCTCCCTCAATTTGGCATAGAGACTCTTCATGTCTTTCTTTAAAACTACCTTGATGATGAGTCATCCACTTGACTAATTTAAACTACCATAAGGATCTTTGAAACCTTTAAATTGTCATGAAAATGTGGTAATAAAGTTTTAATGACCCTCTTACACCTCTCAACTAATGGTATTTCATACACCACCTGTCATACATTGTCTAGCAACCATTCACTATCACCTCTAGGCTTGTCCTCATATTTGTAATTCAATTGACATGTAGTTGTCCAAAATACATGTTGTAGAGGTGTTAGGGCATCTTTTGGAAGTATCTTTGTCCTCTAATTTATCAAATAGACCTCCAAATATTCAATATCCTACTTCTCACTCCCAAACTTTGATAGTCACCTTGCCTTCTCACTATCTCACTTAGACTACCTATAGTGATCAACTCAATAGAGAGCCTTCCATGCACAACTAAGTTTAAATATGAGTATGATGGATTTTAACAAATATATATAGACCTCTTTAAATGATTTTTCTTTCAACAGTTCCCTTCCACACCTATAGAACAACCTAAATTCTGTAAAAAAATCATGAAATAGGCTTGTCCTTACAAGAGATAATACAGAGTAATTGGTTGGTGGGGAGCATATAAAAGTCCCAAATAATTTCAAAACACTTCCATAGTCATTTAACCACTTTTATATGCACCTCCATTCATCTCTTTCCAATTAGGTTTGAAATAGGGTTTAGAGAGGGTTTTAGTTATCTTAGACTGTTAAAGATTGTTCATAAAATCTTGACATGTAACTCCCAAAAAAATTCCATTGAGTTTGAGATAGGTACCCCCTTAAATTATTCCCAACTCTATGGGACACCATTCAATTCTTTTGTATAGGTATGAGCAAAACAAAGTGACCTTCGAGTTTTTATAGTGCATTCTGAGTAGCCCTAATATGGTTTTAAGTCAAATTGATCAACTTTGAATGGTTATCTACAACTCAATGGTCCATTTTGGACCTATATTATCATTTCAAGGTTATAAATTGTAATAAAATTATCTCTTGATCATTTAAAACAAGATAGAGGCCATGAAGGCTTGGGCTTAGTCTAGGCCTAATAGACCTAGTCTGTGTCTGACTAAGTATATAACCCACTTGTAGGTTTCTAATGACTATAGGTGTATTTTATATATCTTTCACTCTCAAACCAATCTTCTACAACATCTCACCATCATTCCAAGACTATTTCATTCATTCCTTTAACCTTCATGTGTTAGTTTTGTAGGTTTCTTGTTGTTAGAGTGTTATCTATCTAAAACAAAATAGAGAGCATCTCTCTAGCTTGTTTAACCAAATTAGGAGCATGAAAAGATTATTTGGGTCATGTTGATGCTCTATACTAATTTCCAAATTTTTCTAGTACTTCTAACATCCTTAAACACTTGAACTCCCTAAGACTAGTTTCTATGACGATGACTGTAGGCAAGGTCATATGCAAGTTTTAGAGATCATCACTTTAGGTTGAGATTCCTACATATTGATAACACCTAAGAGTGTGTCATTACCATTATAATAGTGGTTTCAACATGATTATCTATTATACATTTCTTCTCATCAACCAAAGTGTAATCTCTCACTAGGTTGAACTTAGTATGTAGACTATCTTCTACTATAAGTGGCCATTAGGGAGGAAGTCTAAAAGTTTCTTGTAGGTGTTAGTTAGATTTGAAAATTATACCTTATGCCTTTAATCTCACTTGAGGTCACTAAGACCAATTCAAACTTGATAATCCCATCTCATGCCTTATAATCATGCCTTCATCAATGCACTATAGACCTACAGTCAGACTGTAGATGTCATTTAGGATACATGAGACCTTACTGGAGGTGAATATGTACCTAAACATTGCTTCACTCCTTTGAATTTTTTAGAGGTCACTAAGACCATCTCTCATCTGTATGAACTTGTCTTATGCCTGTAAACTAGGTTCTCATCTCTCACTACCAATGTGTTATGTGCCACTACAAGCTATAGGTTTATTGGCTTTTAGCACTGTGTTTACTAATTATTTCAAGTGGAAACTTCACTGAGTGAAATCTCACTCAACCATCCTTCTCCTCAACCTAGCCATCACCTTCTTATGTCAATACATTTCTTCTAGGTCTAGGCTACTAGAATTAAATAGTTATACCTACTCATACTTCAATAATATTAACCAATAGATGACATTTACATTAATCAAAAACCTTATTCAGAGAAAATAAGGTAATTAGTCTCATTATCAATTTTCTCACTCTTGCTACATGAACATTGTTTAAACTGATCTAGGATCAACACAATGACCTTATATGATTTGAGAATATCATTCAAGACTTGATATTGAACACCACCTGTCTTAGATTTTAGGTGACCTTCCATTTTCCATACATGCTGTATATGACTATAAGTGACTGTGTATTGAATATTTATGACCAAATTTTGCTTATCTTGAGAAAACCACCTCAATCAACTCCCTAGTATTCTAGTGAAAAATTGACATGGTTAAACTATATTACATGCTTAGAAGAGAGAGACATAGCTGCATTATCTTCTTTAAAACCACTAACAAAAGAACAAACCTTGTAACTGATGAAATAATGTCCTACAGAGCAATAATACTCATTTTTATCACAAAGAGGTTGATCATGCCTATCAAATCATGTTTAACACATGAAAAATAGATGGAATCCAACATTAATAATATGAAATTACTCTAAAATAACACATATAACACTTAGAAACATCATAGTAATGTAACAGATGAGAAAACCTACAAGTGATGAGAATGTGAAGATAGTTTGGAGGTAGCAGCAGTCTTGAAGATGATGGAATGAGATTAAAAATATATTACTTTCATCCACCAAATGCATTCCTCTCAACTCTACCTAACCTGTATGTACCTACAAAAAACTGATGGGCTTCTTTGACTTACACAAAAGAGAAATGGAATAGGTGAACCAATTTTTTCCAATTTTTGTGTTTTCAAAGCAATCTAAACATGGATATTACTTTTTGGGAGATTAAGAGAGACTTTTAAATCTTACCCATGTGCCAAACTTATCTTTTAGTTCGTGCAACTTCAAAAACTCCCACTTTTCAACTGATTTTCTTACTACCAATGTTTGACCTACAATTTTTAGTTACAAAAATACTTATCTAACAAACCATGACATATTATATGTTTAATAGCACCTTGACACACTTTTCATTATAAATAAACTATACAAGCTCATTAAATGACCTAAAATATGGCCTAGGATGACATAAGGACTATTTATCAAGTGTGATCAAGATGAAACATAGTTTGTGACCTTACTAATGACCATGATGAACATTTTAGGACCTATGGGTCCCTATGGAAGTTTTAACTTACATGGGGGGTTGACTAATTTGACTAGGGTGTCAAAGGGTTGACTAATTTGACTAGGGTGTCAAATTAGTCAACATTTTGGTAATTTCTTAGGGGTAGCATGCTTACTATGCTAAAGACCAGTTGCCTTCTCCTATCCTTGGGAACTGGAGTCATATATACACCAAATTTGACACTAAAAAGCCTTTTATCAGACACCAAAAGAAACTAGATAGAACACAAGAAAAAAACACACAAAACCCCACACTTGTGTTCTCATGAACACTTAGGGAAAACACACACAACATAAACAAACTAAACTATGTACAAACTAAATTGAATCAAGTTTCTCATCCTAGTTCAAAGGGTAAATTGGCACCATATCTTGCTTTTTGAGATAGAGGAGTGAATGAGGTAAACTGCCTTTTGATCATTGGCTTTGATAACTATAACTTCTTGATGTTTGCCAACCTCTTTAGAATGACCTTAAATACAATTAGGGAAACAAAAAATAGATCACCTATGAAGGATAACTCTTCTTGCATTTGAATAACCTCAATATTTTCATGAGACTCCTTAGCTACAACTTCTAATGGTGCTTTAACAAATCATATCTCTTTGATCTTCATGGTACTTTGAATGGGATCAAATTGCACATCAATTGCACGCTCCTCAAGCTCATCGAAGATATTTATATAATCCATCCAATCTTAGTCTTTGTCTTCCATGAGGACATCTAGATCTATATTTTTAAGCACTTAAGTTTCAACATTGTAAGGCTCTTCAAGTTATTCAAATATCTCAATATGCTACAACAAATCATCTTTGCTCTCTTTCTCCTCAAGAAGCACAACTTCCTCAAATTGATCCTTTTGACCATGTTCATGAATTCCATAGTCATCATATATTACTTCATGATTTTCTTAAAGACATGGTTTTTCAATTAAAACTTTGCATTCTACCTCCACAATTTCATCTTGCTCTCCTTCAGGGACTAAACTCTCAAGACCTTCATACTCATGGAACATTTCTTGATACATCTGCCACATACCTTGATCAAGCTCCTGGTGAATAGTTGAAAATTAATCTATATCTTCTCTTTCTTGGATAAATAAGGATGACTTGTTCTTATCCACACCAAGTGGATTCCCTATGATGATATATTATTCACAATCACTTGAAACATCTTCTTGATATGTTGCACACTGATATTATTCTTCTTTGTTTGCCTCCCATGAGATGGGTTCTCCTTCAAGAGGGGATGAGGTGTGAGGGTGGTGGATTGGTTAATGGTTTAGAGAGAGGTTATGAGGTATGATGGAGGGATCATGAATGGGCATGGGGATGAAAGGAGATATTCTTAATAACTCTTAGAGGGAGAGAAGGTTATGTTGGGCTATGGACATGTCACTTTCCTTAACAAGTACCTCATGATTCTCATTATCTTCTTAAAACTCCTCCATAGCTACAACTTCAACCTCCACTTCCTCCACCAATAATTCTCTTTCATGTTGAAACCCCTCTTGTATGGACTTACAATATGGACAAGACATGGGTTTTTGAAGGGAAGGCAATGTGATTTCACCATACACCAAATTTTCATTCTTATCATCACATACTTGGTTCCAAGTTGGAACCCTGAGGCTACTAAGATATTTTAGAGATTGGATAGGCTCTTCATGAGGACAAGGAATATGAGAGGAATGGCATGGAACATAGTAATACACTTGAGTGTGGGAGAGACAAACTTTTTCTTCAAATAGATTTTCAAGACAAACTTTTTCTTCAAATAGATTTTCACTTTCTCCATAGCTTTCATGAGACCTTTCAATAGGTACAAGTTACCTCTCAACTTTTTGATTTTCCCACCTTTCAATCCTATCAATCCACCATTAAATATAAAATCTCATCTCATGAAATTATTCACTAATGATGTAGTTGTATTTCTCTTCAACCAATTTCCATTTGCTCAAAATAAAATGAACTGCATTTCTCATCCTCTTTATGAAATGACTAGAAATCACAACAATCTATTTATCCCATCTCTGCATTAACTTTTAGGAGTTTAGTAGTTCAGGCATAAGTGATAAAAATGACTTATCTTGAGTTGGAATTTTAAAAGGATAAAAATAGGAGTGTGGTTTTTGGTATTTATTTTAAGAATATTGTATAGGAGTTTGGTAGGATGGATAGGGTTGTTGGGGAAGAAAGTTTTCAAGAATCCACCTCTTAAGAGCTTTGACCTCCTCTTTGAGAACTTACATCTTAAGAGATATTATCTAATTTTCAAGGTAATTAAAATTATCTCCTTGACATCCTTATTCATAGGCTTATTCAATAACCTCATCACCATATGGAGGAGGAAAGAATTGACTATATAGTGGATAACAACTTTGCTAGGTTTGTGTGGCAAGAGTTATCAGCATATCCAGCCATATTAACCTCATTAGTAAAATGAAACACAAGAATTTATAAAAAATCTTTTAAATACGTACCTATATCTTCTTATCACGAGATGATGCATTTAGAGTCATTATTAGTGTTTGCTTGCATGCTTCCAAAAGTTGATAGTAAGAACACACTAACAATTCTTATACTCTTTTGGACCTTGGTCCTACCAGGCATGCCATAACTATTGTAACCAAATATTTCAACCTAAGAGAGGGTTTTCAAGCCTCTCCCATATTTTTATGACATGGGAATACCTCTAAGCTTGTGGGTTGCCTATAACAGAGGTAAACCTCCAGGTTAAAGGGATAGGTCCCTTGATTTATCTCTCAATCTCACACACTACACTAGACTAATCACTTGGGGGTGAAAGGGGAAGAAGGTAACAAAAATTAAACATAAATGATAGAGGTGATACACAAAAAATTTATTCCACAAACACACTTTCATATGCACTAAGAGATAAGACTACCAAAACTGACCTCAACTCTATGGCTTTCTAGCATTAGTATTTCTCATAGAGGTAGATTATTAGACACATCTATAAGTGGGTGACATTAAGGTATGATACTAGACACTACTATCCCATCTCACACTTATATATATACTTTGAAAACACACACACTTTTTGAAACCTGTTAGAAGAGATATCTATCACATAAAACATGAAAGGGCAACATAGAAGTGAGGAGAACATATTCATCACTTAACATCTAAGTACACCACTTAAAACACTTAGGAAATATATTTTATATATCAAATAAACTTCATATTTATTATTTAAAAGTAAAACAAGGTGTCAAACTAGAATGGATTCACCATACTAAGTGTGTACTTCCTACAATTGCCAAAATGGCTTGCATTTATAGAACATAGGAGAAGAGAGAGAAAAAGAGAAATAAAAGGGTCACAATTCTAGTTTCAAGATATATAAACTAGTTAAAATTTAGATAATTAGGTTTAAAATATAACATGAAGTGGTCTTGGATAAGTGTTCAACATAAATATGACAACCTCCCATAATTTATAGAGACTCTTCATGTCTTTATTTGAAACTTCCTTGATGATGAGTCATCCACTTGACTGCTTGAAACTACCATAAGGATATTTGAAACATTTTAAATGTTATGAAAATGTGGAAATAAATTTTTAACATCCCTTTCATGCCTCTCAACTGATGGCCTTTCATACACCACTTGTCATCCATCGCCTAGCATCCACTCACTAGCCCCTCTAGGCTTGTCCTTAGATTTGTCATTCAATTGACCTGTAATTATCCAAGAGATGTCTTGAAAAGGTTTTATGACATACTTTGGAAGCATATTTTCCATTTTTTCTATCAAATAGACCTCCAAAGATTCAATATCCTACTTCTCACTCTCAAACTTAGACAGTCATCTTGCCTTCTCACTATCTCACTTAGACTGCCTATAGTGATCAACTCAACAGAGATCCTTTAATGGAAAAATAAGGTTAAATATAAGTATTAGGTACTGTATCAAGTCTCTATAGACCTCTTTCAATTATTTTCATTTAACAATCCCTTTATGTACCTATAGAAAAACCCAAATACAAAAAACCCTGAAATAGGCATGTCCATACAAGAGATAGTACAAAATAATTGGTTGGTGAGGAGCATATAATAGTCCAAAACTAGTTAAAAAAACTCTTACCTATTCATTTGGCCACTTATATATGCACCTCCATTCATCTCTTTCTAATTAGGTTTGAAATAGGGTTTTGAGACGATTTTAGGTGTCTTGGATTATTAAGGATTGTTCATAAAATCTTGAAATATAAATCCTAAAAAAAATCCATTTATTTTGAGATAGAAACCCCCTTCCATTATTCCCAAATAATTTTGGCACCAAGCAATCCCTCTGTACAGGTGTGAGCAAAATAAAGTGACCTTTGAGAACTTATAGTGCATTCTGAGTAGGCCTAATATGGTTTTAGGTCAAATTAACCAAATTCAAATAGTTATCTACAACTTAATGGTTCATGTTTATCCTATATTATCTTATGAAAGTTATCAATTGTCTTATAAGTATATCATGGTCATCTGAAATAAGATAGAGGCCATGAGGGTTTGGGCTTATTCTAGGCTTAATAGACCTAGTTTATGTCTGATTGAGTATATAACCCACCTATATGTTTTCAATGAATATAAGCATATTTTATATCTCCTTCATTCTAAAACCAATATTCTAAAATATCTCACCATGGTTCCAAGACTATTTCATTCATTCATTTACCCTTCATGTGTTAGGTCTGTAGGTTTCTTATTGTTATAGTGTTCTATGTTTAAGACAGAATAGAGAGCATCTCTCTATCATATTTAACCAAATTAGGAGCATGAAAATACTATTTGGGTCATTTTGATGCTCTGTACTAAGTTCTAAGGTTTGTAAATACTTATAACACTCTTAAACACTTGAACTCCCTAAGATTGGTTTCTATGACTGTGACTGTAAGTAGGGTTATATGCAAGTTTTGGAGCTCATCACTATAGTTTGAGATTTATACATCTTGATAACACCTAAGAGTGTTCCATTACCACTATAATAGTGGTTTAAAAATGACTATCCATTCTACATTTATTTTCATCAGCCAAAGTGTAATATCTCACTAGTTTGAACTTAGTATGTAGACTATCTTCTACTATAAGTGGCCATTAGGGAAGAAATTTGAAAGTTTATTATAGGTGTTAATTAGGTTTAAACATTATAACTTGTTCCTTTTATCTCAATTTAGGTCACTAATACCATTTCACACTTGATAATACCATCTCATTTCTTAAAATCATGCCTTTGTCAATGCACTATAGACCTACAATCAGACTATAGATGTCATTTAGGAGACATGAGACCTTCTTGTAGGTGAAGATGTACCAAAAAAATTCTTCACTCCTTTAAATTTTTTAGAGGTAATTAATACTATCTCTCATTTTTATGAACTTGTCTTATGCCTACAAACTAGATTCTCATCTCTCACTACCACTGTGTTATGTGCCACTGCAAGTTGTAGGTTTATTGACTTTTAACACTATGTTTACTGATTATTTCAAGTGGAAACTTGACTGAGTGAAATCCCACTTAACCATCCTTATCCTCAACCTAGACATCACCTTATTGTGCCAATGCATTGCTTCTAGGTTTAGGCTACTAGAATGAAACAATTAGACCTACTCATACTTAAATAATCTTCACCAACAAATGACATTTACATGAGGCAAAAACCTTATTCAGAGAAAATAAGGTAATCAGTCTCATCAACAATTTTCTCTCTTACACCATGAACATTGTTTAAACTAATATAGTATCAACATAATGACCTTATATTATTTGAGAATCTCATTCAAGACTTGAGATTGAACACAACTTATATCTTAGATTTTAAGTGACCTTCTATTTTTCGTACATGTGTGTATAGGACTATAGGTAACTGTGTACTGAAGAGTTCTAACTAGACTTTGCTTATGTCTTCTGAAAGCCACCTCAATCAATTCCCAAGTAGTCTAATTTAAAACTAAAATGGATAAACTAGCTTCCATGCTTTAAGGAGAGATACACAGTTGTATTATCTACCTTGAAACCACTAACATAAGAACAAACCCTGCAACTAATGAAACAATGTCCTGCAGAACAATAGTACTCATTTATAGCACAAAGAAGTTGATCATGCCTATCAAATAATGTTTCAAACATGAAAATTAGTTTGAATCCAACATGAATAATATGAACTTGCTCTGAAAAAATACATACAACACTTTAAAACATCAGATTAATGCAACAAATGAGAAAATATGTAAGTGGTGGGAATGTGAAGATAGTTTGGAGGTAGTAGAAGTCTTGAAGATGATTCATGAAGTTCAATTCACCAATCTCAAAAATAATTCCATGGAATGATATTAAAAATATATTACTTTCATCCACCAAATGCATTCCTCTCAACTCTGTCTGACCTATCCTACTAGCAAAAAATTGGTGGGATTCTTTGACTTGCACAAGAGAGTAATGGAATAGGTGTTGTTTTTTCCAATTTTGGGACTATAAAATCAATCTAAATGTAGATATGACTTTTTATGAGTTTAATATACACTACTGAAGCTTCCCCATGTGCCAAACTTTTCTTTCAGTTTGTACAACTTTAAAAACTCCTACTTTTCAACTAATTTTCTTACTTCTAACATTTGAACCTAAAATTTTCAGTTACAAAACTACTTATATAACCAAATATGACATATTTTATGTTGAATAACACCTTGAAACACTTTTCCTTACAATGAAACCTTATAATCTCATTAAATGACCTAAAATATAGCCTAGGATCACATAAGGACAATTTATCAAGTGTGATCAAGATGAAACTAGTTTATGACCTTGTTAATGACCATGATGAACATTTTAGGACCTATGGGGACCTATGGAAGTTTTAAATTACATGGGGGGTTGACTAATTCGACTAGGGTGTTAAATTAGTCAACAACACCCATTAAGCATATAAGAGATATGGCTAACTTTTAAAATATCCATAATGTCACCCAAGAGAATGTATCCATTAGGTTGTTGACAATATCCTTTAAGGGAAAATAATTATAGTGGTATATAAATATAGCCCCTATTTCCATTCATTTATGGGATGAATTAAGAGAGAATTCGATTAAGAGGTTTTAGGATAAGAATGATAATTTGTCCCTAATTGATCAATTGACCACCATAAAGAGAGCCCCCTAAGAATTCATACAAGAGATAAATTCTAGGTTCCAAAATACATGGGATATAATTCCATCTCTTGTGATGCCTACTCCAACTATGTGTTCCTTTACTATTTCAAGTCCATGAATAGTGATATAGTTGTTATGATACAATCCATGGGAGGAGAGACTCTACTTGATGCTTATGACCTTAAAATAAAAGATGAAAATAATCTTATTCAAGATGGAAAGATCTCCCCAAGGCCTTTCATGTCACTATTTCCTAATATTCAACCTTCTACTCCAACTCCTGTTCCTTTTTCCACACATATTAATCATGAACAAGCTACCCCTAGCTATTTAAATGAAATACAAGAGTTAAAGAACCTAGTCAAAACTCAAGGGAATGAGATAGTGTCTTTAAAGAGATACCAACCTTAGCATTATAAATATTATCAAATTCCTTATCAGCCCCAATAGTCTTATCATCCAAATAGGCCTCCTTTTTAAGACAATTCTCAAGGATAAGGACAAATTACTCAAGTCAAACCATATAATAGTTTCAATCCAAATGTTTCCTCTTCTTCAAGGGACTTATTAATGGTTCAAAACAATATTGTGCAAGAGTCTGTATAGTTTCAATCTCATAATCAACCTCATAATCAGTCTACCTATTATAATGATGCATGTAATCAAGATTTCATGGCTCAATATGGAATAATACCTTTTATGATGCAAGCTTAGGTGTCTACTCAAAGAGAAACCAATGGAAGGTAGTTCCAATCAAATGTCACTCTAGTATATTGGCAAGAGGGATATTGGTGTGTAATTAATTATTTGGGAGAGATAAGTAAGGTTAACAATTCCATAGTATCCAATAACATGTCTAAAAAGAGGGAAATGAAAGAAACCCAAGGGGTGGGTAAAGGATATTCTTCACATTTTCTAGTGCCTCAAGGGATGAATGGTAATACAACCCCTAAAGTTTAGGAAACACAAATAAATTAGAATGTGAATATTATTACAACACCTCAACCTCACAAACACAAGCTCAAAATAAAATTGTAGCTTTTAGAGGACAGTCAAGGCTTCGTAATTCTCCTATCAACATTATATATCAAATGAATAAGGTTCATGTCAGTATTCCAATGTGGGATACATTATTCATTCCTGGTCAAAAGGCTTTACTCCAAGAAGAGTTATCTAAATTCAGCCTACCAATAGGACTAACAAGGAAAAAGAGTGCAATTTTCACTAATACTTATACACCTACTGATAGACAGCCAAGCAAGGATGGTAATCCCCCTCCCTTCTACCTTTCTCTTATTTTGGGTGACTCCCTAGTTCTCAATTTCATGATTGATAGTGGTGCTAGTACTTCAATAATGCCTAAACTAGTAGTTGATCAATTAGTCTTAAAGTATGATGGGTCAGCTACCAAGACCTTAGGTGTAATTAAGGGTTTTAATTTGACCTTGCATGCTTTTCCTACCTTTTTATTTCCTCATGATGTATTTGTATTATACCTACCTCCATATTTTTCCCTATGTCTATCTAGGGAGTCTATAGCCGATATTAGGGGGTATTTAGCATCATATTGGCCTTACATGATGTTTAGGACTAGATACGTACCAAGATAAAAATTAATAATAAACAAATGGATAGGTTTCATATAAAACCTTATATGCATTAAGCCCCAAATGTCAATTATACCATTCTTGATAAAGAAGACTTTCATATTGATCAAGAATCCACTTCTTCCCTTGAAGTTGTATCCGATATCTTCCTTGATGAGTAAAGGAATAGACATTATGATTTTGATCCATATGAAATAATATAAGAGAGAAGTATAGGTACATATATCATTCATGAATAATATGATAAACTTCTTGAAGTAATTTTTGATAATACTTTTCAAAAAGATGTACTGGGCAATTATCTATTGCATGTGGAAGATGATGATGTTCTAGATATAGTGAATCATGGTAACCATAATGAGGATGCATTTCCACATACCAAATAAGAAGAGATCTATGAACATGAGACTCAAAGAGGGTTAGATGACATGTGGCAGTAATACTATACCATAATGTAGGAGTTTGAAGAGGTAATTGAGCCTTCACCCCCTCAAAAGTGATATGGATATGATGATGAGGTCAATGATAGGTATAATGAGCATAGAAAAGAGTATGAAATCCCTATCAAGCAGAAATAACCCTGAGAGAGAATGATCAGGTCAAGATAGATGATTATATGATGAATGAGAAGCATAGACACCAAGTTAATCCTAGTTAACTTGCAGATGTGTTTAGAAAATAAGAAGCCAAGTTTAATGGATCTAGACACCTAACTCATCATAGTTCAAATGAATGTGAGATTGTGAAGAGTTTATGATCTCGAAGAAGTAGATTGGGAAATGCCAAGTGGGCATAGGAAAGATCAAGTAGGGAAAAATTTTAAACAAGATTCAAAGAGATCTAAATGAACCATTCAAAGGAGATTTAACATATATACTAACATCTAGTAGGGATTTCAAGAATGGTAAGCCACTAGATCACCCTAGTGAGCAAGCTATCATTAATAAGCACTCATCTTATGTTGGTTTGTTCTCATGGAGCAGTAAGGATTATAAAAGTATTATTTTTTATCTTTGTTGAGTTCAAGGAGTTGTTTTACCACCTCAAACATGTTTTGAGGCTTTGTATATAATATTCTAGTTATCTAATTTCCCTAAGGGTCTTGACACATGTTGGTTTTATTGTGTGTTTTGTCTTTCCCTTCCTTTTAAGTGTTTTGTATCATAGTTTTTTATCTTGTTGTTTTGATGATTGGGTGTGTTTGTTTTTTGTCTTGTTATTTTTTTGGGTGTTTGGTGTCAGTTTTTATAGGTTTTAAATTTTATTTGATAGCATTCATGACATCATATCCCGATGGAGGTATAAGGTAACTAGTCTAGATGCATAGCAAGCATGAAATCCTAGGAGGTCTCCAAAGATGTTAGCCAAAATTTGGCCACCATGAATGGGAGTCATTCAAAACTTTGATGGACTTGACCTTAACTTTGTTGATAGCTATTAGGAAGGTCATGTGTTAGTCATTAATTCTCTAGGATGATAGGTAGTGTGTCTTCCTTAGTAGCTTTCAAGGTCATTTAGCATGGTCTAATTGGTAGTTGAGTCAATTCGTGTTGTCTTATCATCAAATGGTCATTATTTATAGTCTTCATTTTAAGTTTAACATTATTTAAGGTAAGTTTGACAATGTTAAGGTTAAGTATTATATCAGGTTGATGGAGAACTATGCTCAAGGATACGAGGTGGTGACCCTTCCAAGAAAACCATGGTCTAATGTTGACCAAATTCATCAAAAAACAAAGCTATTATTTTTATCATATTGTTTTTCAATAAAATTGTAAATATTATGGTAGTTTTAACAAGTTTAAGGTATTTCACTACTTTAGGTTTATTGTACATTCAAATATTGAGATCATACTTTCTAGTTATAAGCAAATGTGAAGGTTGTCAAAGGTAATGGTACAGACATATTCATGTACCAATACCTATGAGAAGGTTTATAATGTGAAAGAGGTTGAAAGTAAGTTATAAATGATAGTTTGAATCAAAATATGTAATCATTGCTCTTGAAAATAGTTATAAAAGAAAGTTCTTGGCCAAGAAGAGAGAGAAAATGTGTTTCAAGGGGATAAAAGGAACAAGGAACATTATAATGACTTCAATAAGGTTCAATCATGTTTTTACATTATTTAAAATGTCATTTTAAACCAAAAATTGCATCATATACTTGATTGAGCTCTTGGTATGCTCATAATGGCCATTTTCAAATGCTTTGTATCGATAGGAGAGAAAAATTTAGCACTTGAGATCTGATAAAAAGATATGGGACCTAATTCCCTCAATTTTAAATGCATTATTCTTGAGTTAAAGTGGATATGATTTATGAAAAAATCATAACAAGTTAAGCAGGTCTAAAATCCTAGTTAAACCCTATAGGCTCAATTTTGGGTAGTTTTAGTGAAGTTGTGAGCTTATTTTTCATGGAATAAGGTTTTTCAAGTCCCTACATGTCTTCACCAGTCCTATAAATCCATATACAATCACATTCATGGATGTTTAGGCAATAAATGAGTAGCATCTTTCATTAATGATGAGATTGCAAGTTTGAGCTTAGAGAGTTTTGTGTCTCCATGAGGACTTAGGTCCAAATGAAGATTTTGAACAAGTTTTAGATCCAACCTAAGATCTCCTTGGAATATTTTACATCCATAAATAATATTTTAAATCGAATCAAGGTTCAAACTTTCATATATATGCTATCATAAAGTCCATCTCAAGAGGTTGCAGGCCTAGTCTCCAAGGGTTCTCATTATTTTCATTGTGACCAAGTGCCTTGAGGATATGGATAGCTAAGTCAGTCCTAAAAAGTTGTGACATATTCCTAAAGATTCCAAAAAACCATCATGAATCTATCCTATCCAAATGGCCACTTGCAGTCACTTTAAGCAATGTATTAGTGGACTATGTGCATTGAGATGAGGACCAAGTGAGTTGGGTAAATCCATTTGCTTAACTAAAAGCATGTAAGAAAATAATGGTCATGGAGATATATCTATTATAGTGTAAAAATGGAACAAATGGGTTAATAATTAATATATCACAAGCACAAAGACCTCACACCTCAAGACCTAACACCTAAGAAGGTCTAATGTGCATATATAGGCCTACCATAGTCCTAATTGAGAAAGAGACTAGTTGTGTAGTGTTGAATGGAAGAATGAAGGGTTAAATATGGTCATGAGGAAAATTAAAAAAAAATCACCTTTATTTTCATCATCAAAATACTACACTAATCTAAAAATACTCATTCTAGTGAAACCTATAGTCAAGTAGTCGTAGTCAACACACACAGGCCTGTCATAAGAAATTGAGGAGTAAGAGGATGTGTATGATGTGAAATAAGTTTTGAGAGGTCTGAAAGGATTCAATAAAAGTATTAAATTCATTTCAATATCACTCTAAAAATTTCCAATGAAAAAGGTAAACTCGTCATGCAATCAAACAGACCTAAAACAAACACCTAAATTTAGGTTTTAAGTAAATTGAGGAAAATGTGTTGATCACTACTTAAAGCCATGAGATGTAAAATAAGGTGAAAGAGGTATTTTCATTGAATAATAAAATATTAATATGTTTTCCATTAAGTTTCAAATTGATCTAAAATAGTGAGAGGCTCAAGAAGGTTAATTAGGCTTAGTAGGCCTAAATGAGCATATGCATGTTTGTGTATGAAGTATGAGGAAAACCTACATGTTTTTTAGTGTTTTTTTAAATGTAATAGTTAAAGGGGATTATTTAAAATATTTATAACAAATCTAAGAGGATTTTAACCATTGAGAAAGAAGGAAAATGTGAGAAAAGGCCTATTAGGGTTAATTGAATATGACTATGTGTAAACCCTTGCATAGGGATTAAGATAATTTTTAGGGGTTTGAAAGGTAAATTCACTTATAAAACCATGGATATACATCATAACATGTTTTACAGACCCTAAAATGAAGTTTCCAAGCCAAATCAAATGTTTTGAAGCTTTTTCTTGCCAAATCACCTTCCTTGACCACATAGTCAGGCTTGCATTGCTCAAGAAGGATAACTTTGGTATGTGTGAAATTGTAAGAAGATATGAATTGGATCATGATCCCATAATGGAATGAGTATGGGGTTTTATAATGAGTAATATTGGCATATTATCTCTTGGTTTAGGTCCCTTAACTCTATGAATCATCCGTAAGAACTAAATACTCTTATACCCTACTTAAACCCCTAAAGTGACCCAATGAAGAGAATTGGCCTTTTAAGCACTAAAAATAGATTGGTATGAGCTTAAAATAACTTGTATTACCCTCATGTCTCTCTCAATAATTTTACGAAGTAGAGGTTTGGCATGTGTGGGCTATATATGTACAAAAATTAGCTTTAAAAGCTCTTTTTGAGCTAGTTTTCAAGGTTTTGAGCTGAATGAACTCTCATAAATAATTTTAGAGGCTACCTGAGCCAATATAAAGATGTTGTTACCATATAAAAATCATTTAATGAGGTTTCATATTATTGATATAGGTTACACATGGCCAAAAGGCCTAAGTGAAGAAAGGTGACCTATATGGTTTCAAGAATATCGGTTGCAAGCTTGTTTCAAGACCTCAAAAACAAGAGAATTTTAGAACATCTTGGTGAGTATCTAAATCTATATATGTAAGGTCTTAGGAATAATGAAATAGGGATATAAATCATTATCAACCCTTAAATTCATTTGAAGCTTCAAGACATGATTGTCTCTTGCTATCCCTTGCCAAACAAGTGTGAAAACTATAGCTATAAGGTGATTTCCAATGTTTGAACAGAGGTTTTATAACCTTATACAGGACCTACAAGAAACAAAAAATATTATGTAGGTCTCTATAACACAAAATCAAAGCTTATTGCAAAATCAAGCCTTGGTAGCAAGAGGGATTGTGAAAATGAGTCATGGAGTTCAAATATAAGTTTCATGTGATGAAAAAGCATTACAAGGAGAAGGTTGGCATACAAAGCTCTTAATCATGCCAAGTTTTAATTGAAGAACTTGTAACTTCCCTTAGGGGTTAGATGTGTATCTCTTTGGAAAATAGTTGGATTCAAAAAACTTGGGTCTACTAAAGTAACCTCCTATGCCACTCATAAGAAGTCACATCGAAACTTGGTCAAGAATTTCAAGAGGCAAGATGATAACACACCTTTTGTATAATTGGTGTCAAATTACTTATATCTTGTAACTATTTTTATGATGATAATGTCATGATCAACTCCTTTTATGCCCACATTCTCTCTCATTCTTTGTAATATAAGACAAGCCTTGAATGGCACTTTAAAGTAGCCTCTATAAGTTGCGGTGAAACCTTGACCAAAATTTTACTTGAAAACCTATTGAAGAAATAAATAATATTGATTTTCCATGCGTATATGTTGTGTGATGTGTGAACTATGCATTTGTGTTTATCTTATCTAGTGAATGTTTACTTTCCTAGGTTGTTGTCCATGTTTGCTCACCATTGTGAAGAAAAGACTACAATTATAGGTCATTGTTAGTGTTCTAATTTTTTATATGCATGATTTATAAGTGGAATTAAATCATTTGTACCTTCACAAGGTCAAGTGTTACACTCCTAAGTATTGCAATGTACTCTTGACTTATGTGATAGTCATGTCAAGGTTATAGTTTATGTGAAAGAGATGGCTTCCTTGCCTCAAATAGTTTCCTTTCAATCAAGTAGAGGAATAATATTATTAGTGCATCACCTCCTTTAGGATATATAACAACAATCTTTTCCATTTTCTCAATAATTGAATAGTTCAATTATAGTTTGGGTGAAGCATCATGGGAGCTAGCCCAAATCTAGAGGTTCAATCCACTTAGTAGGTCACCCACAACCTGAGATTGTTCCCATTGTATAACTTAACTAAGAGGACTTGAAACACCCTCTCAAGAGTGATAATTTAATATATAAAAACTTCATTAAACTCACTTGAATTGGATTATCATTCTAACAATTCAGATCATCCTAAGTAGATTGTCGAGGTTGAGGACTCTTCTTCTAGTTTAAATAGTGAATGTAGTGATGGAGATCCATTTTCATCCACATCTAGACACACTTTGGAGGATGAGGATTCACCACTTGAATCACCTAAATTTGATCCTCTTTGGGCTATGAAAACATTACATATCCCATGTACATGGGTTAGGGATCATTCAGATAATAGGTGGACATGTTTGTAGTTTCATAGTGGGCCACATGCTTTCTATGCCTATGCCTCTGATCCATAGACTTTTGGAGAAGAATTTGACATACCTAATTGGGATAGTGTAATGTATTGGGAGTATAACTCCTTGATAAGGAATCACACTTAGGACTTAACACACATTCTTAAGGGTAGGAAGATATTTCAATGTAGATGGATATATTAAACTAAGTATACAACAGATGTGTCAGTTGAAAAGTTGAAGGTGTGGTTGGTGTAAAAGGTTTTTCACAAGTTCTTGGCATTGACTACACAAAAACCTTTGCACCAGTTGCCAAAATGAACTTTGTTATAAACATAATTTCTATTACCACAGCTTATCATTTGGATGTTCATCAAATGGACATGAATAATGTCTTTATTGATGGTGACCTTAAATATGATATTTACATGAAGTAGCCACCAGGATTTATTAAGGATTCTTCCTTTGTGTGCATACTTAATAAATCCATCGATATCCTCAAACAAGCCCCTCGGGCTTGGTATGCCAAGATGGATTCCTTCCTTTTATCTATAGGATTCACTTGGTGCCATTCAAATCTGAACATCTATCTCTTGTATCAAGGTGATTTAGTTTTGATTCTAGTTATTTATGTTGACACTCTTTTAATCACTGAGAGCTCTTCCATGTCTATTGCATTGGTGAAAGATGTGTTTCATGACCGATTTTCCATGATGGATTTTAGCTTTCTACATTATTTTTTTGGGATTTAGATTTATCAGTCTAACTCAAGAATTACTCTTTCACATCCCAAGTATGCTCTCGAATTACTTGTTATATTTTACATCATTGATTATAACCCAACACAAACTCCCTTTATATCTAGAGTCAATTTTGAGGTAGATTATACTTCGTTGTTGGTTGATGATACCTTATATCAACAACTTATCAGTAGCATTTTCTACTTGACACATACTAGACCTAACATATCATATGCAGTAGACCTAGTCTCTAGATTCATGTATTAACCCCATGAGTTACACTATAAACTAGCTAAAAGGATCTTACACTACATTCAAGGCACACAAAGATTTTGGGTACATTACAAAACTAGTATTAACATTGACTTGATTGGCTATATTGATTTAGACTGGGCTAGCAATATTCAAAATCATAAGTCTACTTGACGTTATAGTTTCTCCATTGGTTTAGGTTTGATTAGTTGGTCAAATAAGAAGCAGAATGTAATATATTACTTTATCATCTACTGAGGTAGAATATAGAGGGATTGTCAATGCTTCCACTGAGGTTGTATGGCTTTAAGTGATTCTCATAGAGTTTAGTATCCAGCTTAGATGACCTACAACTAGAGTACTATTTATATATACATAAATCTAATCTAGAATTAGTGGACCAAACACATAAAGATTCACATGTACTTCATCTGGGAAATCATTCATGGGAAAATCATTGATCTACGATATTTATAGATGACAAAGTACATGGTTGACATCTTCACCAAACCTTTCACAAAGAGAAATTATATCACTTGTGAGATTTAGGAGTGTAGGTAATGTCAACATCATCTTCTGAGAGGTTCTTCTAGTCCATTTTTGTATATTTTATGAGGGATTTTTTCCTATGGGTTTTCTCCTTTTTTATGAGATTTGTTTTGTATATGAGTACCTTATCAGGCCTTGTTATAGTGACCCATTTCTTTTACCCACCTATGCTATGGGGGGGGGTGGAGGGGTGGGTAGGGTTGTGCGGGCGGTATTAGTGTAGGATATTATTTTCCTTTTATATTTGTATTTAGGTTATTACTACACTTGTGTAACCTTACTTAGGTGTAAATTTCATAGGGAGTTATATTTGATAGCTTTATTTTAGCTAGTGGGAGTTACTCCTTTGACCATCTATTTTGGGTATGGAGTTACTTTCCTATTCTAGGACTTTGTCCATTATTCTAAGGGAGTTTCACAATCACTCTCCTATTTTTACATCTCATTTGTTGAGATATTCAATTAATGTGGATTGATTCTCATTGCTGTAAGATTCTCATATTTATTATTTATCTTTTACTTGTAAACTGGTGCATTCCATTGATCCATGTATCCTGGTGAATAGTCCATTATATTCTTCTTGCATACATTTATGGTATATTACGTCAAAAAGTGAAAGATAAGAAAAAATATACATTTTATCCACCAAATAATTGTAGCATACATCCATAATAGTTCATCATCATCTTGTGAAAAAATTAGGTAATTATATATCAAAAATTACTACAAGTATAAAATCAAAGATACTAGGTACAAAATTGATAAACCATTTTCTACTTGATACACAATTGACACAACACCAATTACATCCTAAAGATAAAGGAGAGTCAAACTCACAAAGAAGTAGGTCACTCGCTTATATAACTCTATTTCATTCTCATAAATTCATTCTAGCCATTAGGTGTGTTAGATTCTATGATTTTACTTTCTTTTCATTGCTCTTGCTTGCTTTGTCATTTAGTTGTTATGATTTTTGATATTCTAGGATTAAAATTAAGTAAGATTATTAGTTTTGACTGTGTAATTAATTATATCTATTATGCCTTAGTTTTAATTCATTTCATGCATAGCTTAACTACAATATTTCCACAAATAGTTAAAACATTTTGGTGAACTTTATACTCCTGTACTCAACCTTAGGTTTCTTACCAGATTTGTTATTTTAACTTGCTTCCAATTCTTTTTTTTAGGTTTTTCTTCTCTATTTCATCTTAAGTATTTCTTCCCCTTGTTTTATCTTAGTTTGTGCCATTTCTTATCTTGTTTCATATTTTATAGCATAAAAATGGATGCTTGCAATGAGAATGATATATCTCTATTGAAAAAATATATGAGTGCTAGAATAATTCAAATTCAAATTTTTTATATAAATAAAATCTTAATTATGATATTCTTGAAATATTTATAATACATATTTTGTAAAATCCTTCATCTATTACTAAAATTATGTATATGCTTAATGAAATAACTAAATCACATACTTCTTAGAAAATTGAATATCCTTCTAAGTTTATGATTTATATATAGAAGATATGTGTCTTCCCCTTGAATCCATTTTAATCCTCCTCATATGTCCATGCTTATTACCAATGATAATATTCAACCCCTCTTCATATTTTCATTGTGCCTACACATGAACTTGTGTTTGTGATAGATTAATTTGGTGAATTAATAAACCAAGTAAAAGATTTATCTCTTTAATCTATTCTATTTATTTTAAGAATAATATGTATGTTATACATGGCCAACTCATGGTACATAATTTTATTGATGCTCCTCTCCACCACAATTTTATTATACTTAGATTTCAATTAATTGATGGGATGGGGATTTTTATGTGTATTTTAGTTATTTTTGTGATTATTTTTACTGAATATAATATTTATAATAGAATATTATTTTAGGTGTTTCCTAGAAACTTAATAGTCATGTCTTAGAATGAGTATTCATTATGAAGTTTTTGTTTTTTTCAAAAACAAATAATATATTAAAGAAGTAATTATGTTGTCTATAGAATATAGAAAGCATCTTTACTATTTCATTGAGATCTTTGAGAGAGAAACCAATCCTTGAAGATGTATTAATACTTGTGAACATACATTAACACAAAATATTTACTTAACTGAAAAGTAATTGTACAATTTACATATTATTGTACAAATAACCAATTACAATTACATCGTGATACATCATATTTACAATGTATAAAATATTGTCTCCTCTCCCTTAACATCTTAATTTAAAAATCAAAATTAAAAATATATAATAAACACAAATACTCAAAAAAATTTGAACAATGATATGACGCCATTCAAATACCATATGAATGTCCAAATTAAAGTGATTAAAGTTAAAAGTGCATAACTATTGAATCCTCTCTCCTAATACATTAATCTTATATATTATAAAGTTCCTTAGGGAAGACAATTTTGCAGCTATATAAAATCATCCAGTTGAGTCGAAATTAATCTTTCATTGCCATTGCATTCAGCCCTGGAATTTCAAATGAAGGGTAGTTGGAAAAATTTGTGGTGACTGATTTTCTAGATAGTAAACATTAATAGGCTGTGGAAAATTTTAACTGTAATCTACTGTCTAAAACACAAAAAAACAGGCTACAGGCCTGATTGCATTCTAAGCCAACAGTTTGCTTACAATTTTTTTTTTTTCTGATGAACACCATAATCAAGTATCAGAAATTAATGAGAACGGGAGAGCCTGTTGATGCAATTATTGTAGTCGATCTTGGAAGAAGAGATTCATGGTCTGTTAATTGAGCACCCAAAACTCTACTTATGTACTCCTGCAACAACTCTGCCATTAACCCCACCATAATCATCTTGTGTCTGGCACTAGATTCAAAACAAAATCCTTCACAGAAACCTTATGCCCTCAGCTGAAAAATGTTTACAGTTAAACCTTATGCCCTCAGCTGAAAATGCCTGCAGCATATTTCAAAACGTTCAAAAGCATTTGTTAGCAAATTACTAGTGCCGCGTGGCAAAAACAAATTGCAGAAAATGCATTAACATTAGAATACTTTAAAGGCACTGAGATATAAGATTTTGTGAAAAACTGTGTTGTGAATGTTTATTTAATAATCCATCATTATCATGATAGAATATGATTAAATCAAGAACTTTTAAATAGATCTTAAGGATTTCAACAACTTTCTTTCCTAGAGATTACAGGATCTAAAAAATAAATGAATCTGCTCAGTAAACCAAGCCAAATCCATAATGTTGTACAGAAATTTTTATATAATCTTTTTATGCTTTAAGATTTTTCAAAAAGAAAGTTACTAGAATTTCTTAATATATATCTGATTGAAAAGTATTTTTTATTGATCAAACATACTGAAAAATAAATTTGTTCTATAAATTAAATTAAATTAATATTAAATAAATTTTTTTCCGAAATCAATTAAATAACAAAGTTATTTTAGAATATTTGAGATCTTATTATTAGAACTACCTTAAAGAAGAAGAAAATTGAAACCAATACTGTATTTAACAGTTTATTGCAGAATAACCTTATATATTATTAACTGATAAAAATAATCTCAAAACTAAAATGAATATCATTTTACAGAAATTCTTATGGAATCTTTTATGATTTAAAAATTTTCAATCAAAAAGTATATAACATTTATTGATCTATAGAACTGATTGATTGAAAAGTGTTTTATATTAATTAAACATAGCAAATCTGCTCAATAAATTAAATCAAATCAATATTATTATTTTTTTTAAATCTTATCAAATCCTTATAGATTTAAGATTTCTCAATCAAAAAATAATTGAAAAACGTTTTTTATTAATCAAACATAAAATATATCACTAATCCAAAAACTTAAAATCAAATCTTTTCAACGAACTATGCCAAAAATATATATATTGTTACAGAAATTCTTACCAAATAGTTATACGGTTGAAGATTTCTCAGACGGAAGGCATATAAAATCTGTTGATATATAGAACTGATCAGACATAAAATTTATCACTAACCAGAAATAGAATCACACTTCACAGAAGACATCACATCGATTAAAATAAATGCTTTGAATTTAAACAGATTTCTCTGCTTCACGTAATGATTTTGACTTATAGTTGCAGACCCTGCCTTTCACTTTACGTGTTTCTCGGAGAAGAAATTAATGAATATGAAACACACCAAACTCGTGGCTCACCAAATCCCAAATTTATTATGGAATGGAGTAATCGGAACAGGACAAACGTCACCAAACGAGAGATGATACATGAAAGGTCCCCCCCTCCCCCTAATAAAAACACCCATGCAATATGCAATGATTATGGTGCATCACCCTTTGCAAAGTCTTATGCAAGTTTTGCCAACTGGTTTATACATATCCTAGATGATCATGAATGTTATCCCCATCTTTCACTTTTTTGTACGTTCCATGTACTCTTTCCTCATCTTTGCCATCATTCTTAACCTAGACCATAATTCATTCATATGTGAAAAGAATGTACTTTGGGTCCAAGATGATGATTCTTAATTAATTTATTCATTTATTATCTAAAGATATTCAGAGGGATAGAAATTGTATATGTTTTTTACGATGTCGTAAAAATTTTGTCATAATTTCACCTTGTGATGTGAAGACAAGACTTTAAAAAGGGTTGCATAAAATTTTGGATTACATTTGAATAGTTTTTTAAGATCATTTGTACGATCTTGATTTGGTTTGTATGGTCCTAGTTAGGGTTGTATAATTATGATGTAATTTTTGCGATACACGAGCTTTATATGTGACAAAAATCACAATAAATGTTTGACTCATTTTTATGTTGTACTTATGCTTCAACACTTTCCTACACTTACAATTAGCTAAATCTTACTCACCTAAAGTGTACAGGAAAATGAATTAAGGACCTATGTTAAGAGATACACAAATTTATCACATCCATAGAATTCATAACACAGATGTGTGCTAAAGAGATACACTAATTTATCACATCCATAGAATTTATAACAGGTGTGCTAAAGAGATACACTAATTTATCATGCCCTATCATTTAGAACAAAGATGAATTGTGACATACTAAATGCAGTTTCTAAATATTTAAATTTTTTCAATACCTCTAGAGATGAGAAAAATATGTGAAATTGATGCATTTTTTAAAATATCATGGTTCTTTTTTGTGAAAATATAACCAAATTGCATGTGTATTGGGGATAATTTTAAGAAGGGACCCCTAAAAGCTTACTATAAAATCTTGGTCAATCCTAGATTTTAGGTATAATTCTATTGGTGAATCTTTAGTAACATCACGACACCAGTATAAATTGACTAACCATTTCTATTAACTCTTTCAAAAAACTTATAAATAACTAGTGAATCAAGTGTCATATTCAAATCAAGAAATAATGGTGAAAAATCCAAGTTAAACCCCTTTTCCCAAACACATTAACGGAGAAAATAACATGGAAACAGTTCAAATCCCTTAAAAGATAGGCAGAATTCATTAAAAGTGTGAAAACATTTGCAAATATATATGGCTTGTATTTCTTACTTGGATTGTACTTCATTGTTGGCTACTTAGACTCCTTCTTGGCCTCATCTTGCAATTGTTGCTCGTTTCACAATTCTCATGACATGTAGGGCTTGTATTTCATACTTGGACTGTACTTCATTGTTGGTTGCTTAGACTCCTCCTTGGCCTCTTACAACTATCACTCACATTGTGATTCCCACAACCACAAAGGAATAAAACATTAATATAAATAAAGTTATATGAATTTAGGTTTTGGGGTTTTGTGGTTCTACGGTTTTAACCAATTTGAAGCACTTGTGTAGATTTATTTTATAAGAGGTAATTTATGTTAATTAAAAATCCAATAGAGAAAGAGGTTAGAGGGTGAGAAGTCTAAAGTCGAGATCTTGTTTACAGTTATTTATTTTTAATGACTAAATTTGTCCTACTTTTTATGACAGGACCGAAGTTCACCAAAGCTCTGACACAACTTGTCAGATTTAAGAGCACACATGATTACCATTGTATAAGCAATTAAACATGTGGAATTACACAAAAGTACAAGTAACTATCAATGAGAAAACACACAGAATGTGAGAGGCAATATACAATTATATTCAACTCATTGTAGAAGGAAATTACAACAAAGAGGTGGCACTCTTTCTTCCACTTCATGGGCTTACAGTAATCTTCCCTCAAGAGTAATCTTCTCTCACTAGGTCACAACACACAGCTAACACAAGCTGTTGTTCACCTCATTGTACATCTGTACAATCGAGTACGAACCAATACTCCAAGTAGATCTCACCATGATCCTGCTCCTGATGTATTACTGTCACCTTGGATCCTGCTCCCCCACTGATCTCCTTTTGACCCTCGCATACACACATCCCTGCAGACCAACCTGATCTTACTTATCACATGTAGATCTCCACCATGATCTAGCAACCCCCTGCTGACCAACCCTGATCTTACATACCTGGAAGAACATGCTCTTTCAGGGGAAGAACTCTCCATAGTTCTTCAAGTTTTTCACTTAACAATACAGCCCATGAGTCTATTATATAGACCTCATGCATACAATGATTAGACTTACAGCTCAAGACTCTAACTGGTCTTCATCATGCAAACTGCACGTTCACTTAACTGACTATTCGTCAACAACAGTTCTGGAACTACCACAGGCGACTGACGTCGGTCCCTATCTGCCTGGAGATGATTGATGCCGACCGATCCCTGTCGATGTCGGTTTCCTGCATACTAATCACTACCGACATCGGTTGTGGCCTGTCGATGCCGACGACTGTCATGCTCAAAAATCCTCCATGTTTGCCTAAGGTGTGTTAGGTTGTGGAGCTAAAAGCTTCACTAATGCAGACACAGAGGAGGTTGCGGAGAAAGGTTGCTGAGTGTCTCACACGCCAGCATCGGTCAGGCCAACCGACGTCAGCAGGATTATCCCAGAAGGCAACCAACGTCGGTCAGAAGTCGGCCAGCATTGGTGACCCCAAGCAGACAGGGACCGACGTCAGTCACTAATGTGGTTCGACTGCGAGTGTTTTACAGGCAGTTAGCTAACGAACCATGTGTTTGCATGTTGAGAACTAATTTTAAACTAAGAGTTGCGGATCTAATTATTGTAATTAGATGTCTAATTATTATTTGGATGAGATCTATATATTAGACTCATGGTTGTATTGTAAACTTGTGCTAGGGAGTAAGAGAGCAATATTATAAGCTCCTTCTGTGTGTGAGGTGAGCAATGGTGTGTTCCTCCTAGTGCCACAGTACCAAGTGTGGGTGCTGGATTGGAGAATCAACAGGGTTCTTCATGTATGTATGATCTTGGTCATCAAGTGAGCATGGCTTCTATAGGAGATCTACATGGTAAGTAAGATCATTGATATGCAGGTGTATGTGTGTGCAAGGTCAAGGTTCACAGGTGTGCAGACCCAGATTGATTTGCAGGTGTGCAAGATCAAAGAGGACAGCAACACAACAAATAGCAGTATCAGGAGAGATCTACTTGGAGTATAGGTGTGTACTCAGAGCAAAGAGGAAGGCAAGGAAGATCCTTTCATAAGTAATGTCTATTGAGGTGCATGTTATTGCAGGTTCAGCAGAGATCTACTTGAAGTACAGTGTGTACTTGTGGAGTGCATGGAGCACTTGTGGTGTGCGTGGAGCACAGGTGTAAGGTGAACACCAACTCTGTGTTTGAGTTGGGTGTTGGGACCTAAGAGAGAGAGCTTTGAGGAGAGAATTACTATTCACTTGAGGTGTGGGAAGCCTCTGAAGAGGTGGTGGAGAAGAAGTGGCATCTTCTTTATTGTATTCTTTTCTGTAAGAGTTTTAATACGAGTTGTGTATTGTCTCTCATATCTTGTGTTATTTTTGGATTCTAGTTACTTGTTGATTCTAGTTAATTCCGCATATTAAGTTGCTTGTATTCGGTAATCAATTGTGTGCTTCTGGGTATTTATATCCCAACACGTGGTATCAGAGCTAAGTTTACAGGGAGCAGGTTTTGTGTTTGGTTACAGGTCACTCTCAGGGGTTTCTGATTGAGTGGGAGTAGAGCAATGGTAGATCAAAGTAAGCTAAGAATGGAGGAGTTGAAAACCATAGATGGTCACTTATGATCCTATGAAAAGAAAGAGCAGGTAAAAAGATATTGTTGGTTGGTAGCAGATCAGCATGAAGGAACTGAAGAAGCAGATGTTGCAGGTGATGTGGCACAGTTTGCTCTGAGAGGTTTCTTGGATAAAGTTGAATATTGGGTAATAGATTATGTTGCCTCTTTCCATGCAGCCCCAGATAGAGGAGCTGGTGAGCCTTGCCAAAGAATTGGCAAAGGGGAAGTGAAGCTGAAATTGCAGGCGGCCAACACATGGGTGTTGAAGGAGGTCATGCAGGTCCCAGGTTTGGAGATGTGGCTAATTTATTTAAAAGAGTTGGGTGATGAGAGATGCATGAGAACTCTCACAGTGGATGCACTTGAATTAGTTGGTGGTAAGAAAATAGGTACTCTTTATCTACTTGTTTATATTACTGATTCTTCTTCTATTGCGGAGACGTGGCTTCATAAGCTTGGTCACATGAGCAGGAAGGAGATGCATGTTCTTAAGCAGAAGATAGATATATTTGACAGGATTAAGAACTGGAAAGCCTTGGTGTTCTTGGAGGAGATGGCAGACAGAGACCAGTGGATGGGCTAGATACTTCTGAGCAGGGTAGTTTAGACATGGGACTTGATTCAAAGGAGCTTGCGGGTAAAAAGTCATCACTCACAAGAAAACATAGGTACCGGCGTCGATAGGAAAATCAACATCGACAGTAGGTAAGACCGACGTCGATCAGAAGGACCGATGTTGGCAGCAGGAAGACACCGACGTCGACAGGGTTGGTAGTCAGGACAGGCGCAGAAACCGATGTCGGTTGGATGTAGACTGTGTGGTGACCGAGGTCGGTCACTGTAACAAATTTTGGGTGGACAGCAAGATGTCAAGGAGTCTCAAATGCCCATATGGAGGACTGAAGATGTAAGTAGGCCTCAAATTCGTTGTTCCTCTTCTTTATACTAGTTGTTGACTGCAGAGCAGGAAGGATCCAAGAAACAGTGGGAGCGTGGCAGGAATATGATGCAAAACCAAGCGGAGACTTGGTAGGGTTGTCAGTAGGTATGAAAGCATAGAGATGAATAGATTCCTTAGTTGAAGAATAGAGAGAATGGACATGTGAGATGGAAGGTCAGGTCATATGGTCTTGAGGTAGCTGCAGGACAGTGGTACAGGGTTTGACAGGTGGAGGACGAAGCATGGCTTTAGTCAATGTCAGGGTAACCATTGTGGTTTGTCTTACCAGGTGGATGATGAGTCATGACATCATTCTGTTACTATATGAGGATGGTTTGCTAGCAGAGTTTGTACATACAGGGTTTTGCTGAGCTAAGGGTAAGATTAGTTCAGTGATTTGCAATAAAGAATTTAGAGTAGCAAAATTCTTTGGCATGGGAGACATGGAGATCACAGGGTGATTTTGTTTCTAGTGAGAGCTGATGTGAATTAGGTGTTGGCGAGGTTCAGGATGTAGAATCAGAGCACACCAAAGGCTGGACAGTTCAGTGTCTGAAATCACATGAGGTCTAGTATAGACCTGAGTTTGCCCAAGCAATGTGTATTGTCAGAGAGTTAGGAGCCAATTCGGAGAAGTGAGTTCTCAGGGATTTGAGAAGGACCAGTAGCAGGGATTCATGCTATTCAGGGTCAAGACTTCACTACATGGGTTTGTAGGTTTGGATGTGGCAGGTTACTCAGATGACAGGAGGTACACCACAAGTTGTGTGGTGGATGTCTTCAGGATTCACCTTGAAGAGGGATACAAGCCAGGAAATAGATTAGACGGGGTACAGGTATAGGTACAGTGTAGATGTTTATCTCCAAGAGGGAGATTGTTAGGTTGTGGAGCTAAAAGCTTCACTGATGCAAAAATAGAGGAGGTTGCATAGAAAGGTTGCTGAGTGTCTTAGACGTCGACATCGGTCAGGCCAATTGACGTCGACAGGATTAGAATAGAAGGCAACCGATGTCGGTCAAAAGTCGGTTGGTGTTGGTGACCCCAGGCGGATAGGGACCGACGTCGGTCACCTGTGTGGTTCGACTGCGAGTGTTTTACGGGCAATTAGCTAACGAACCATGTGTTTACATGTTGAAAACCAATTTTAGACTAAGAGTTGCGGATCTAATTATTGTAATTAGATGTCTAATTATTGTTTGGATGAGATCTATATATTAGACTCATGGTTGTATTGTAAACTTGTGCTAGGGAGTAAGAGAGAAATATTATAAGCTCCTTTTGTGTGTGAGGTGAGCAATGGTGTGTTCCTCTTAGTGCCACGGTACCAAGTGTGGGTGTCGGATTGGAGAATCAACAGGGTTCTTCATGTATGTATAATCTTGGTCATCAGGTGAGCATGGCTTCTATAGGAGATCTACATTTTAAGTAAGATCATTGATATGCAGGTGTATGTGTGTGCAAGGTCAAGGTTCACAGGTGTGCAAGATCAGAGAGGACAGCAACACAACAGGGAGCAGTATCAGGAGAGATCTACTTGGAGTACAGGTGTGTACTCAGAGCAAAGAGGAAGGCAAGGAAGATCCTTCCATAAGTAAGGTCTATTGAGCTGCAGGTTGTTGCAAGTTCAGGAGAGATCTACTTGAAGTACAGTGTGTACTTGTGGAGTGCGTGGAGCACATGTGGTGTGTGTGGAGCACAGGTGTAAGGTGAACACCAACTCTGTGTTTGAGTTGGGTGTTGGGACCTAAGAGAGAGAGCTTTGAGGAGAGAATTATTGTTCACTTGAGGTGTGGGAAGCCTCTGAAGAGGTGGTGGAGAAGAAGTGGCACCTTCTTTATTGTATTCTTTTATGTAAGAGTTTTAATATAAGTTGTGTATTGTCTCTCATATCTTGTGCTATTTTTGGATTCTAGTTACTTGTTGATTCTGGTTAATTCCGCATATTAAGTTGCTTGTATTTGGTAATCAATTGTGTGCTTCTGGGTATTTATATCCCAACACGTGGTATCAGAACTAAGTTTGCAGGGAGTAGGTTTTGTGTTTGGTTATAGGTCACTCTCAGGGGTTTCTAATTGAGTGGGAGTAGAGCAATGGCAGATCAAAGTAAGCTAAGAATGGAGGAGTTGAAAAGCACAGATGGTCACTTACGGTCTTATGGAAAGAAAGAGCAGGTAAAAAGATATTGTTAGTTGGTAGCAGATCAGCATGAAAGAACTGAAGAAGCAAATGTTGCAAGTGATGTGGCACAGTTTTCTCTGGGAGGTTTCTTGGATAAAGTTGAATCTTGGGTAATAAATTCTATTGCCTCTTTCCATGCAGCCTCAGATAGAGGAGTTGGTGAGCCTTGCCAAAGAATTGGCAAAGGGGAAGTGAAGCTGAAATTACAGGCGGCCAACACATGGGTGTTGAAGGAGGTCATGCAGGTCCTAGGTTTGGAGATGTGGCTAATTTCTTCAGAAGAGTTGGGTGATGAGAGATGCACAAGAACTCTCACAGCGAATGCACTTGAATTAGCTGGTGGTAAGAAAATAGGTACTCTTTATCTACTTGTTTATATTACTGATTCTTCTTCTGTTGCGGAGACGTGGCTTCGTAGGCTTGGTCACATGAGCAGGAAGGAGATGCATGTTCTTAAGTGAAAGACATATATATTTGACATGTTAGGTTGTGGAGCTAAAAGCTTCAACCACTTGCAAACTAAAGGAACAAGAAGGTTGCTGAGATCCAGGAGCACCGGCATTGGCAGCAGGACTGACGTCGATCGTGACCAGTGCAGAAGGCCACCAGCGACGGTAGGGAGTCGGCCGACGTCGGCAGAACCAGACTAGCAGGGACCAACGTCGGTCGCCTATGTGTTCTAGAATTGCTCGTTACATGGACAGTTAGTTAAGTGAACGAAGTGTTTGCATGTAAAGGCCAGTTAGAGTCTTTGGCTGCGAGGATAATTGTCTAAATTAAGAGTCTAAGTTATTGTTTGAGTTAGGGATCTATTTATAGACCCATTGGCATGTATTGTAATTAAGGAATAAGATAAAGAAGGCAAGGAAGTTCCTTCTAATTGTAAGATCATTGAGTTACAGGTTGTTGCAAGCTCATAGGAGATCTACAAGTGAGTATGGTCTGTTGAATTGCAGGTTGCAAGTTCATGGGAGATCAACTTGAAGTACTATAGAGTGCTTGGTGAACTGGCAGGGTTATTACTGACTAGTTGGAGAGGTGAACACCAATTCTGTTTGTGAGTTGGTTGTTGGGACCCTTTTTTGTGTAGGAGAGTGTTGTGTGAGAAGAATTACTGTACACTTGAGGTGTGGCAAACCTCTGTAAGGTGAAAGAGTGTGGCAGCTCTTTGTTGTATTCTTTTCTATAAAGTGTTAATACAAGATAGTGTATTGTCTCTCATATTCTGTGTTATTGGTGAATTCTAGTTACTTGTATTTCTGGTTATTTTCGCATATTTAATTGCTTATATCTGGTAATCATACTGTGCTCTTTCTGAGGAGCAAGATCCAACAAGAGGAATCAGAACAGAGGTGTGTTTGTTCTTGGACTTCCCTGACAAGTGGTATCAGAGCTTTTGGTTGGGATACTAACAGATTGGATTAGATCTGGTTAGTGTGTTTTTTATTATAGGTACTCACAGGGTTTCTGTTTGAGTGGGAGTTGAGAAATGATAGAAGACAGTAAGCTACGGATGGAAAAGTTTAATGGCAAGAACTACCAATTGTGGAGGATGCAGATTGAGGATTATCTGTATCAAAAAGATTTGTACTTACCGTTGGGAGGGGTTAACTGCAAACCCTCAGATATGAAAGATGAAGAATGGGAGGTTCTTGATCGGAAGGCTCTGGGATCTATTAGATTGAGTCTTGCATCATCTGTGATTTCCAGCTTATCACAGTGTAAGACAACGGTGGAGTTGATGGAATCTTTGGCAAATTTATATGAAAAACCCTCAGCTTCTAATAAGGTATTTCTTATGAAGCATTTATTTAATTTGCAAATGTTGGAAGGTGGATCTGTTCATAGCCATCTTAGTGATTTCATGGTTTAGTAAACCAGCTAAGTTCAGTCAATATTGTATTTGATGATGAAATTAGAGCTCTCTTAATTTTGTGTTCATTACCTGATAGTTGGGAAGATTTGGTAATGCCAGTTTCTAATACTGTGTCTCCTTCAAAAGTCTTAAAAGTGGATGATGTTGTGAGTGTGATCTTGAATGAAGAGATACATAGGAATAGCACAGGTGAATCATCAGGAAATGCTTTGAGTGTTGAAGGCAGAAGAAGGCAAAGAGAAAAGATAGAGCATAAGAGATCAAGGTCCAAGACAGGCAGAAGATCCAAGTCCAGGTATGGCAGAATAACCTGCTGGAAGTGTGGAAAGCAAGGGCACTTAAAGAGAGATTGCAGATCGGATACAAATCAGCATGAAGGACATGAAGAAGAAGTAGATGTTGTAGATTATGCTGCACGGGATGCTCTGGTATGTTCTTTGGATAAAGTAGAATCTTGTGTTCTAGATTTTGGTGCCTCTTTTCATGCATCCCCACATAGGGAATTTTTTCATGAGTATGTCCAGGGAGATTTTGGAGAAATTTATGTAGGGGATGGTAAGCCTTGTCAGATTGTTGGCAAAAGGAAAGTGAAGCTGAAACTACAGACAGGTAACATATGGGTGTTAAAAGAGGTCATGCACGTCCCAGTTCTGGAGTGGAATTTGATTTCTATTAGAAGTTTGGGTGATGAGGGTTGCACAGTAACTCTCACAGTGGACTCTTGGAAGGTTACCAAGGGTACACTTGTTGTAGCTAGAGGTAAAAAAGTAGGTACGCTTTATCTATCTACTTGTACTACTGATTCTCTTTCTGGGTTATCTACTTCAGCTGTAGATTCAGAGATGTGGCTTGATAGGCTTAGTCACATAGATAAGAAGGAGATGCTTGTTCTTGAGTCAAAGGATATGCTTTCGAATTTGGAAGGTATGGATTGTGGTTTCTATATGCAGAAGAAGAAGGTAACATTTCTTAAGGAATCCGATGTTAGTGACAAGAACAGGAAAGCTTTGGTTTTCAAGGAGAAGGTGATGGACAGAGTTCAGCACAAGATGCAGAAGAATTCTGAGCAGAGCAAGGGTGATTTGGACAAGGATTTGATCCAAAAAGAGCTCGCGGGAAAAAGTCAGGTCTCACAAGGAAAACACAGAGACCGACATCGGCAGGAAAACCGGCGTCGGCGTCCAGACAAGGACCGACGTCGACTGTGTGCAGACCGATGTCAGTGACTCAGCGCAGATAACGACCAGCGTCGGCCAGGGGAAACTGACGTTGGCAAGGAGGCAGTCGCAGGGAACCGACATCGCTCGGGTGCAGACTGAGATGTGACCGGCATCGGTTACTGAGACGAACCTTGGGTGGACAGCAAGCTGTCATGGAGTCTCAAGCGCCCATATGGAGGACTGAAGGTGTGAGTAAGTTCTTAAATTCGTCATTTCCCTTCTTTACACTACTTATTGCTCACTTATGGCATAGGACCAGGAAGTTGTTAAAGAAGCAAAATAGGTAGATCCAGGAAATAGTGGGAGCTAGGCATGGATGAGGATGTGATTCCTTGGATGAGAACCAAATAGGTGTTTTGGGTAGAGTGGCCAGCTGGAAGTAAGCACTGAGAGATGAATGGATGTTCAGGATAAAGAAGAGCGAAAATAGATACATGAGATGGAAGATCAGGGTATATGGTCTTGTATAGCTGCAGGGCAATGGAGGTTTGATCATTGTGTTTTTCTTTACCAGGTTGGATAATATTAGCTACATTATCCTATTTCTGTATGATGTGCTTGTTGCAGGGTTACATATATAGGTATTGCTAAACTAAAGGTAAAGCTAGTTCAGGTGTTTGTCATGGAGAATCTGGGAGCAGCAAGATTCTTTGGCATGAGTGTGTTCTAGAGACATGGTAGGTCACATGTTGACTTTGCTTCAGGATGATTGTGTGAAACCGGTTAGCACGCCGATGGTTGGACAGTTCTACGAACAGGTGTCTTGATTCACATAATGAGGTTGAGTGCATGGTATGTCCTAAACCTAAGTTTTCCCAAGCAGTGGGAGTTGTCACAAGTTGGAGCCAATCCAAGAGAGAACCATTGGAGGACAGTTTAGTGGATTCTTATAGGGACTAGCAGCAGGTGCACATGCTATGCAAGTTCAGGTTATTTTCTACATGGTTGTAGATGTGGATGTGGCAGGGGATTTGGATGACAGGGTTTGCACTATAGATTTGTGGTGGTTGGTCTTCAAGAGTGATCTTGAGGAGGGATACAAATCCAAGGGAACAAACTAGACTAAGTACAGGTACATGTATAGGTTGCAGCTATTTATCTCCAAGTGGGAGATTGTTAAGTTGTGGAGCTAAAAGCTTCAACCACTTGCAAACTGAAGGAACAAGAAGGTTGTTGAGATCCAGGAGCACCGGTGTCAGCAGTAGGACCGACGTCGGTCGTGACCAGTGCAGAAGGCCACCGATGACGGCAAGGAGTCAGCCGACGTCAGCAGAACCAGACTAGCAGGGACCGACGTCGGTCGCCTGTGTGTTCCAGAACTGCTCGTTACATGGACAGTTAGTTAAGTGAATGAAGTGTTTGCATGTAAAGGCCAGTTAGAGTCTTTGGCTGCGAGGATAATTGTCTAAATTAAGAGTCTAAGTTATTGTTTGAGTTAGGGATCTATTTATAGACCCATTGGCATGTATTGTAATTAAGGAATAAGATAAGGAAGGCAAGGAAGTTCCTTCTAATTGTAAGATCATTGAGTTGCAGGTTGTTGCAAGCTCATAGGAGATCTACAAGTGAGTATGGTCTATTGAATTGCAGGTTGCAGGTTCATGGGAGATCAACTTGAAGTACTATAGAGTGCTTGGTGAACTGGCAGGGTTATTACTGACTAGTTGGAGAGGTGAACACCAATTCTGTTTGTGAGTTGGTTGTTGGGACCATTTTTTGTGTAGGAGAGTGTTGTGTGAGAATAATTACTATACACTTGAGGTGTGGCAAACCTCTATAAGGTGAAAGAGTGTGGCGGCTCTTTGTTGTATTCTTTTCTGTAAAGTGTTAATACAAGATAGTGTATTGTCTCTCATATTCTGTGCTATTGATGAATTCTAGTTACTTGTATTTCTGGTTATTTCCACATATTTAATTGCTTATATCTGGTAATCATACTGTGCTCTTTCTGAGGAGCAAGATCCAACAAGAGGAATCATAACAGAGGTGTGTTTATTCTTGGACTTCCCTGACATGACAGGCTTAAGAACTGGAAAGCCTTGGTGTTCTTGGAGGAAATGGCGGACAGAGACTAGTGGATGGGCTGGATACTTCTGAGTAGAGTAGTTTGGACATGGGACTTGATTCAAAGGAGCTCGCGGGTAAAAAGTCATCACTCACAGGAAAACACAGGTACCAATGTCGATAGAAAAATTGACATCGATAGTAGGTAAGACCGACATCGATCAGAAGGACAGATGTCGATAGCAGGAGGACACTGATGTCAGCAGGGTTCGTAGTCAGGACAGGCACAAGAACCGATGTCAGTTGGATGCAGACTGTGTGGTGACCGAGGTCGGTCACTGTAACAGATTTTGGGTGGATAGCAAGCTGTCAAGGAGTCTCAAACACCCATATGGAGGACTAAATATGTAAGTAGGCCTCAAATTCATTGTTCCTCTTATTTATACTAGTTACTGACTACAAAGCAGGAAGGATCCAGGAAACAGTGGGAGCGTGGCAGGAATATGATGCAGAACCAAGTGGAGACTTGGTAGGGTTGCTAGCAGGTATGAAAGCACAGAGACAAATGGATTCCTTAGTTGAAGAATAGAGAGAACAGACACGTGAGATGGAAGGCTAGGTCATATGGTCTTGAGATAGCTACAGGACAGTGGTACAGGGTTTGACAGGTGGAGGATGAAGCATGGCTTTAGTCAATGTCAGGGTAACCATTGTGGTTTGTCTTACCAGGTGGATGATGAGTCATGACATCATTTTGTTACTATATGTGGATGGTTTGCTAGCAGGGTTTGTACATACATGGTTTTACTGAGCTAAGGGTAAGATTAGTTCAGTGGTTTGCTATGAAGAATTTGGAGCAGTGAAATTCTTTGGCATGGGAGACATGGAGATCACAGGGTGATTTTGTTTCCAGTGGGAGCTGATGTGAATCAGGTGTTGGCAAGGTTCAGGATGCAAAATTGGAGCACACCAAAGGCTGGACAGTTTAGTGTCTGAAATCACATGAGGTCTAGTATAGACTTGAGTTTGCCCAAGCAGTGGTGTTGTCAAAGAGTTAGGAGCCAATTCAGAGAAGTGAGTTCTCAGGGATTTGAGAAGGACCAGCAGCAGGGATTAATGTTATTCAGGGTCAGGACTTCACTACATGGGTTTATAGGTTCAGATGTGGCAGGTTACCTGGATGACAGGAGGTACACCACAGGTTGTGTGGTGGGTGTCTTCAAGATTCACCTTGAAGAGGGATACAAGCCAGGAAATAGATTAGACAGGGTATAGGTACAGGTACAGTGCAGCTATTTATCTCCAAGTGGGAGATTGTTAGGTTGTGTAGCTAAAAGCTTCACTGATGTAGACACGAAGGAGGTTGCAGAGAAAGGTTGTTGTGTGTCTCAGACATCAGCGTCGGTCAGGCCAACCGACGTCGACAGGATTAGACCAGAAGGCAACCGAAATTGGTCAGAAGTTGGCCAGCATCAGTGATCTCAGGCAGATAAGGATCGACGTCGGTCACCTATGTGGTTTGACTACGAGTGTTTTACGTGCAGTTAGCTAACGAACCATGTGTTTGCATCCTGAGAACTAATTTTAGACTAAGAGCTGTGGATCTAATTATTGTAATTAGATGTCTAATTATTGTTTGGATGAGATCTATATATTAGACTCATGGTTGTATTGTAAACTTGTGCTAGGGAGTAAGAGAGAAATATTATAAGCTCCTTCTGTGTGTGAGGTGAGCAATGGTGTGTTCCTCCTAGTGCCACAGTACCAAGTGTGGGTGTTGGATTGGAGAATCAGCAGGGTTCTTCATGTATGTATGATCTTGGTCATCAGGTGAGCATGGCTTCTATAGGAGATCTACATGGTAAGTAAGATCATTGATATGCAGGTGTATGTGTGTGCAAGGTCAAGCTTCACAGGTGTGCAAAATCAGAGAGGACAGCAACACAACAGGGAGCAGTATCAGGAGAGATCTACTTGAAGTACAGGTGTGTACTCAGAGCAAAGAGGAAGGCAAAGAAGATCCTTCCATAAGTAAGGTCTATTGAGGTGCAGGTTGTTACAGGTTCAGGGGAGATCTACTTGAAGTACAGTGTGTACTTGTGGAGTGCATGGAGCACTTGTGGTGTGCGTGGAGCACAAGTGTAAGGTGAACACCAACTCTGTGTTTGAGTTGGGTGTTGGGACCTAAGAGAGAGAGCTTTGAAGATAGAATTACTGTTCACTTGAGGTGTGGGAAGCCTCTGAAGAGGTGGTGGAGAAGAAGTGGCATCTTCTTTATTGTATTCTTTTTTGTAAGAGTTTTAATACAAGTTGTGTATTGTCTCTCATATCTTGTGTTATTTTTGGAATCTAGTTACTTGTTGATTCTGGTTAATTCCGCATATTAAGTTGCATGTATTTGGTAATTAATTGTGTGCTTCTAGGTATTTATATCCCAACACGTGGTATCAGAGCTAAGTTTGCAGGGAGCAGGTTTTGTGTTTGGTTACAGGTCAATCTCAGGGGTTTCTGATTGAGTGGGAGTAGAGCAATGGCAGATCAAAGTAAGCTAAGAATGGAGGAGTTGAAAATCACAGATGGTCACTTACGGTCATATGGAAAGAAAGAGCAGGTAAAAAGATATTGTTAGTTGGTAGCAGATCAGCATGAAGGAACTGAAGAAGCAGATGTTACAGGTGATGTGGCACAATTTACTTTGGGAGGTTTCTTGGATAAAGTTGAATCTTGGGTAATAGATTTTGTTGCCTCTTTCCATGCAGCCTCAGATAGAGGAGCTGGTGAGCCTTGCCAAAGAATTGGCAAAGGGGAAGTGAAGCTGAAATTGTAGGAAGCCAACACATGGGTGTTGAAGGAGGTCATGTAGGTCCCAGGTTTAGAGATGTGGCTAATTTCTTCAGAAGAGTTGGGTGATGAGAGATGCACAAGAACTCTCATAGCAAATGCACTTGAATTAGCTGGTGGTAAGAAAATAGGTACTCTTTATCTACTTGTTTATATTACTGATTCTTCTTCTGTTACGGAGACATGGCTTCGTAGGCTTGGTCACATGAGCAGGAAGGAGATGCATGTTCTTAAGCAGAAGATAGATATATTTGACAAGCTTAAAAATTGGAAAGCCTTGGTGTTCTTGGAGGAGATGGTAGATAGAGACCAGTGGATGGGCTGGATACTTCTGAGTAGGGTAGTTTGGACATGGGACTTGATTCAAAGGAGCTCATGGGTAAAAAGTCATCACTCATAGGAAAATACAAGTACCAACATGGGCAGGAAAACTGATGTCAGTAGTAGGTAAGACTAACATCAGTCAAAAGGACCGATGTCGGCAGCAGGAGGACACTGACGTCAGTAGGGTTGGTAGTCAGGACAGGTTCAGGAACCGATGTTAGTTGGATGCAGACTGTGTGGTGATCGAGGTCGGTCACTGCAACAGATTCTGGGTGGACAGCAAGCTATCAAGGAGTCTCAAATGCCCATATGGAGGATTGAAGATGTAAGTAGGCCTCAAATTCGTTGTTCCTCTTCTTTATACTAGTTGCTGACTCCAGATCAGGAAGGATCCAAGAAATAGTGGGAGCGTAGTAGGAATATGATGCAGAACAGGTTCAGGAACCGATGTCAGTTGGATGCAGACTGTGTGGTGATCGAGGTCGGTCACTGCAACGGATTCTGGGTGGACAGCAAGCTATCAAGGAGTCTCAAATGCCCATATGGAGGATTGAAGATGTAAGTAGGCCTCAAATTTGTTGTTCCTCTTCTTTATACTAGTTGCTGACTCCAGAGCAGGAAGGATCCAAGAAATAGTGGGAGCGTAGTAGGAATATGATGCAGAACCAAGCAGAGACTTGGTAAGGTTGCCAGCAGGTATGAAAGCACAGAGACAAATGGATTCCTTAGTTGAAGAGTAGAGAGAACGAACACGTGAGACAGAAGGCTAGGTCATATGGTCTTGAGGTAGCTGCAGGATAGTGGTATAGGGTTTGATAGGTGGAGGACGAAACATGGCTTTAGTTAATGTCAGGGTAACCATTGTGGTTTGTTTTACCAGGTGGATGATGAGTCATGACATCATTCTATTACTGTATGTGGATGGTTTGCTAGCAGAGTTTGTACATACAGGGTTTTGCTGAGCTAAGGGTAAGATTAGTTCAGTGGTTTGCTATGAAGAATTTGGAGCAGTAAAATTCTTTGGCATGGGAGACATGGAGATCATAGGGTGATTTTGTTTCCAGTGGGAGCTGATGTGAATCAGGTGTTGGCGAGGTTTAGGATGCAGAATCAGAGCACACCAAAGGCTGGATAGTTCAGTGTTCAAAATCACATGAGGTCTAGTATAGACCTGAGTTTGCCCAAGCAGTGGGTGTTGTCAGAGAGTTAGGAGCCATTTCAGAGAAGTGAGTTCTCAGGGATTTGAGAAGGACCAGCAGATGGGATTCATGCTATTCAGGGTTAGGACTTCACTACATGGGTTTGTAGGTTCAGATGTGGTAGGTTACTCCGATGACAAGAGGTACACCATAGGTTATGTGGTGGGTGTCTTTAGGATTCACCTTAAAGAGGGATACAAGCCAAGAAATAGATTAGACGGGGTACAAGTACATGTAAAGTGCAATTGTTTATCTCCAAGTGGGAGATTGTTAGGTTGTGGAGCTAAAAGCTTCACTGATGCAGACTCGGAGGAGGTTGCGGAGAAAAGTTGCTGAGTGTCTTAGACGTCAGCGTCGGTCAGGCCAACCGATGTTGGCAGGATTAGACCAGAATGCAATTGACATCAGTCAGAAGTCAGTCGGTGTCAGTGACCCCAGGCAGACAGGGACCGACGTCGGTCCCCTGTGTGGTTTGACTGTGAGTGTTTTACGGGCAGTTAGCTAACAAACCATGTGTTTGCATGTTGAGAACCAATTTTAGACTAAGAGCTACGGATCTAATTATTGTAATTAGATGTCTAATTATTTTTTGGATGAGATCTATATATTAGACTCATGGTTGTATTGTAAACTTGTGCTAGGGAGTAAGAGAGCAATATTATAAGCTCCTTCTGTGTGTGAGGTGAGCAATGGTGTGTTCTTCCTAGTGCCATAGTACCAAGTGTGGGTGATAGATTGGAGAATCAGCAGGGTTCTTCATGTATGTATGATCTTGGTCATCAGGTGAGCATGGCTTCTATAAGAGATCTACATGGTAAGTAAGATCATTGATATGCAGGTGTATGTGTGTGCAAGGTCAAGGTTCACAAGTGTGCAGAACTAGATTGATTTGCAGGTGTGCAAGATCAGAGAGGAAAGCAACACAACAGGGAGTAGTATCAGGAGAGATCTACTAGGAGTACAGGTGTGTACTCAGAGCAAAGAGGAAGGAAAGGAAGATCCTTCCATAAGTAAAGTCTATTGAGGTGCAGGTTGTTGCAAGTTCAGGGGAGATCTACTTGAAGTACAGTGTGTACTTATGGAGTGCATGGAGCACTTGTGGTGTGCATGGAGCACAGGTGTAAGGTGAACACCAACTCTATGGTTGAGTTGGGTGTTGGGACCTAAGAGAGAGCTTTGAGGAGAGAATTACTATTCACTTGAGGTGTGGGAAGCCTCTGAAGAGGTGGTGGAGAAGAAGTGGCATTTCTTTATTGTATTCTTTTCTGTAAGAGTTTTAATACAAGTTGTGTATTGTCTCTCATATCTTGTGTTATTTCTAAATTCTAGTTACTTGTTGATTATGGTTAATTCCACATATTAAGTTGCTTGTATTTGGTAATCAATTGTGTGCTTTCGAGTATTTGTATCCCAACACGTGGTATCAGAGCTAAGTTTGCAGGGAGCAAGTTTTGTGTTTGGTTATAGGTCACTCTAAGGGGTTTCTGATTGAGTGGGAGTAGAGCAATGGCAGATCAAAGTAAGCTAAGAATGGAGGAATTGAAAAGTATAGATGGTCACTTACGTTCCTATGGAAAGAAAGAGTAGGTAAAAAGATATTGTTGGTTGGTAGCAGATCAGCATGAAGGAACTGAAGAAGCAGATGTTGCAGGTGATGTGGCACAGTTTGCTCTGGGAGGTTTCTTGGATAAAGTTGAATCTTGGGTAATAGATTTTGTTGCCTCTTTCCATGCAGCCCCAGATAGAGGAGCTGGTGAGCCTTGCCAAAGAATTGGCAAAGGGGAAGTGAAGCTGAAATTGCAGGCGGCCAACACATGGGTGTTGAAGGAGGTCATGCAAGTCCCAGGTTTGGAGATGTGGCTAATTTTTTCAAAAGAGTTAGGTGATGAGATATGCACGAGAACTCTCACAGTGGATGCACTTGAATTAGTTGGTGGTAAGAAAACATGTACTCTTTATCTACTTGTTTATATTACTAATTCTTCTTCTATTGCAGAGACGTGGCTTCGTAGGCTTGGTCACATGAGCATGAAGGAGATGCATGTTCTTAAGTGGAAGACAGATATATTTGACAGGCTTAAGAACTGGAAAGCCTTGGTGTTCTTGGAGGAGATGGCAGACAGAGACCAGTGGATGGGCTGGATACTTCTGAGCATGGCAGTTTGGACATGGGACTTGATTCAAAGGAGCTCACAAGTAAAACGTCATCACTCACAGGAAAACACAGGTACCAGCATCGATAGGAAAACCAACGTCGCTAGTAGGTAATACCGATGTCGATTAGAAGGACTGATGTCGGCAGCAGGAGGACACCGACGTCGGTAGGGTTGGTAGTCAGGACAGGTGCAGGAACTGATGTCAGTTGGATGTAGACTGTGTGGTGACCGAGGTCGGTCACTGTAACAGATTTTTAGTGGATAGCAAGCTGTCAAGGAGTCTCAAACGCCCATATGGAGGATTGAAGATGTAAGTAGGCCTCAAATTCATTGTTCCTCTTCTTTATACTAGTTGCTAACTGCAGAGCAGGAAGGATCTAGAAAACAGTGGGAGCGTGGCAGGAATATGATGCAGAACCAAGCATAGACTTGGTAGGGTTGCCAGCAGGTATGAAAGCACAGAGATGAATGGATTCCTTAGTTGAAGAATAGAGAGTACAGACACTTGAGACGAAAGGCCAGGTTATATGGTCTTGAGGTAGCTGTAGGACAGTGGTACAGGATTTGACAGGTGGAGGACAAAGCATGGCTTTAGTCAATGTCAGGGTAACCATTGTGGTTTGTCTTACCAGGTGGATGATGAGTCATGACATCATTCTATTACTGTATGTGGATGGTTTGCTAGTAGGGTTTGTACATACAGGGTTTTGCTGAGCTAAGGGTAAGATTAGTTCAATGGTTTGCTATGAAGAATTTAGAGCAACGAAATTCTTTGGCATGGGAGACATGGAAATCTAATGGGAGCTGATGTGAATCAAGTGTTGGTGAGGTTTAGGATGCAAAATCAAAGAACACCAAAGGCTAGACAGTTCAGTGTCCGAAATCACATGAGGTCTAGTATATACCTGAGTTTGCCCAAGCAGTGGGTGTTGTCAGAGATTTAGGAGCCAATTCGGAGAAGTGAGTTCTGAGGGATTTGAGAAGGACCAGCAGCAGGGATTCATGCTATTCAGGGTCAAGACTTCACTCCATGGGTTTGTAGGTTCGGATGTGGTAGGTTACTCAGATGACAAGAGGTACACCATAGGTTGTGTGGTGGGTGTCTTCAGGATTCACCTTGAAGAGGGATACAAGCCAAGAAACAGATTAGATAGGGTACAGGTATAGGTACAGTGCAGCTATTTATCTCCAAGTGGGAGATTGTTAGGTTGTGGAGCTAAAAGATTCACTGATACAGACACAGAGGAGGTTGCAGAGAAAAGTTGCTGAGTGTCTCAGACGCCGGCGTCGGTTAGGCCAACTGACGTCAGCAAGATTAGACCAGAAGGCAACCAACGTCGGTCAAAAGTTGGCCAGCATCAGTGACCCCAGGCAGACAGGGACTGACGTCGGTCACCTGTGTGGTTTGACTCTGAGTGTTTTATGGGTAGTTAGCTAACGAACCATGTGTTTGCATGTTGAGAACCAATTTTAGACTAAGAGCTGTGGATCTAATTATTGTAATTAGATGTCTAATTATTGTTTGGATGAGATCTATATATTAGACTCATGGTTGTATTGTAAACTTGTGCTAGGGAGTAAGAGAGCAATATTATAAGCTCCTTCTGTCTGTGAGGTGAGCAATGGTGTGTTCCTCCTAGTGCCACAGTACCAAGTGTGGGTGTTGGATTGGAGAATTAGCAGGGTTCTTCATGTATGTATGATCTTGGTCATTAGGTGATCATGGCTTCTGTAGGAGATCTACATGGTAAGTAAGATCATTGATATGCAGGTGTATGTGTGTGCAAGGTCAAGGTTCACAGGTGTGCAGAACCAGATTGATTTGCAAGTGTGCAAGATCATAGAGGACAGCAACATAATAGGGAGCAGTATCAGGAGAGATCTACTTGGAGTACAGGTGTGTACTCAGAGCAAAGAGGAAGGCTAGGAAGATCCTTCCATAAGTAAGGTCTATTGAGGTGCAGGTTGTTGTAGGTTTAGGGGAGATCTACTTAAAGTATAGTGTGTACTTGTGGAGTGCGTGGAGCACTTGTGGTGTGCGTGGAGCACAGGTGTAAGGTGAACACCAACTCTGTGTTTGAGTTAGGTGTTGGGACCTAAGAGAGAGAGCTTTGAGGAGAGAATTACTGTTCACTTAAGGTGTGGGAAGCCTCTGAAGAGGTGGTGGAGAAGAAGTGGCATCTTATTTATTGTATTCTTTTCTGTAAGAGTTTTAATACAAGTTGTGTATTGTCTCTCATATCTTGTGCTATTTCTGGATTCTAGTTACTTGTTGATTCTGGTTAATTCTGCATATTAAGTTGCTTGTATTTGGTAATCAATTGTGTGCTTCCAGGTATTTATATCCCAACACGGTGAAGCTTTTAGCTCCACACCCTAACAATCTCCCACTTGGAGATAAACAGCTGCACCTGTACCTAAACCAGTACTCTGTCTAATCTGCATCTTGGCTTGTATTCCTCTTCAAGCTCCCACTTGAAGACTACCCACCACACTCCTTGTGGTGTTAATCATGTGCCTGAATTTCTTCATTCTCAGCTTACCTTCTTCTGCCATTGCTATACTCCCACTCAAACAACAACCCCTGTGAGTAACCTGTAATCAACAAACCACTAACCAGATCTGGGCCATCTGTTAGTCAAACTCACTCTGAGAACGTCCAACCTCGCTCTGATACCATTTGACAGGACTGAAGTTCACCAAAGCTCTGACACAACTTGTCAGATTTAAGAGCACACATGATGACCATTGTATAAGCAATTAAACATGTGGAATTACACAGAAGTACAAGTAACTATCAATGAGAAAACACACAAAATGTGAGAGGCAATATACAATTATATTCAACTCATTGTAGAAGGAAATTACAACAAAAAGGTGGCACTCTTTCTTCCACTTCGTGGGCTTACAGTAATCTTCCCTCAAGAGTAATCTTCTCTCACTAGGTCACAACACACATTTAACACAAGTTGTTGTTCACCTCATTGTACATCTATACAATCGAGTACAAACCAGTACTCCAAGTAGATCTCACCATGATCCTACTCCTGATGTAGTGCTATCACCTTGGATCATGCTCCCTGTCGATCTTCTTTTGACCATCGAATACACACATCCCTGCAGACCAATCTGATCTTACTTATCACATGTAGATCTCCACCATGATCTAGCAACCCCCTGCTGACCAACCCTAATCTTACATACCTGGAAGAATATGCTCTTCCAGGGGAAGAACTCTCCATAGTTCTTCAAGTTCTTCACTTAACAATACAGCCCATGAGTCTATTATATAGACCTCATGCATACAATGATTAGACTTACGGCTCAAGACTCTAACTGGTCTTCATCATGTAAACTGCCCATTCACTTAACTGACTGTTTATCAAAAGCAGTTCTGGAACTGCCACAGGCAACCGACGTTGGTCCCTGTCTGCCTGGAGGTGACCGACACCGGCCGATCCCTGTCGATGTCAGTTTCCTGCATACTGATCCCTACCGACGTCGATTGTGGCCTGCCGACGCCGACGACTGTCATGCTCATAAATCCTCCATGTTTGCCTAAAGTGAAGATTTTAGCTTCACACCCTAACATTTTAAAGATTTAATTTATCCTTTTAAGTGCTAAATTTGATGGTCATATTATGTATAAATTAAGTACATACCTCTGTAAATCTCTTAAAATACAAATTAAATAATATAATAAACTGAGTGTAGTAAAAAATGTGACAAAAAAATTAGAGTATAGAGTATAAACCAACTATGGAGCCATAGGGCAAGACAACTATGAAGTGTGCGGATGACATAGTTGAAAAATATATTCAAAACATTTTCATAGTTTTAAAATTATAAATTATGTAATAAGGTTTGCCAAAATATCTTAACCACATCTATATTGGCCTTTCAAAAAAAAAATCAACTAACAAACCATGCCAACCAGAATATAATTATTACCTTAAATATTTAAAAATAAAATACAGTATGATCATGAGGCTTTGTTGCATTTATTCAGTTTGTTCTTTGGTTATTTTTTAAAAGAAGTACCTTGCATGCCATTATTTCTCAAAGGAAAACAATTTCTTATTTGTTTATAATAAATATGTGGTAAAGACCAACTAGATAATATAATAAACTGAGTATAGCAAAAATAATGATAAAAAATCAAAGTATAGAGTATAAACCAACTATGGGGCCATAAGATAAAACAACTATGAAAAGTGATGATAACATAACTAAAAAAATTATTCACAATATTTTCATTGTTTTAAAATTATAAACTATATAATAAGGTCTGCCAAAATGTCTTAACCATATCCATATTGACCTTTCAAATACATTTTTTATTTCAATTAACAAACTATGCCAATGAAAATATAATTATTACCTTAAACATTTAAAAACAAAACACAGTATGATCATAAGGTTATGTTGTGTTTATTCAGTTTGTTTTTTATGCATTGTTTAAAAGAAGTATCTTGCAAATCTTTATTTCTAAGATTAAATCAATTTCTTGTTTGTTTAAAATAAATATGTGGTAAATACCAACCAAATAATATAATAAACTAAGTATAGCAAAAATTGTGACAAAAAATCATAGTATAGAGTATAAACCAACTGTGGAGCCATAGGGCATGACAACTATGAAAAATGAGGATGATAAATAAATATCTTTAAAGAAATGTTTTTTAGGGAACTTATCATTATATTTATTCATGACACCGATTTTTACTTGTTACATGTTGATATGTTCACAAAATATATGAAATGAGAATTTTAGAGCTAGTCAAAAATATGGTTGAATTAATCATGAGGCTCTAATGTATTTCTTCATTTTATTTTAAAAAAGTATCTTGCATGTCATTATTTCTTAGAGAAAATGAGTTTTTTATTTATTTAAAATAAGTATATGGTAAAGTCCAATGTATACACCTTAAATTGGTCAAGCAAACACGCATATTATGTCTTTTCATAGTCCTTTCACAAGAGACTCTAACTGAAGAATATGAGTTTTTATTCACATTTAGTCAGGTCCTTTTATTTTACTTGTCTTGGTCTTTTTAGATTCCCTAGACATCTTTATGTTTATTTCCAAACATTCATAGCATTCTGGACTTAACCCTTTCAAGCCTAAGAACATCTTTTAGGTCTAGACCTATCCCCTAAGGTCCCACACCTCCTAGACAATAACGCTCAAATAGGACTACAGTGCTGAAACCCAAGGTGTCTAGTTTTTAGTGCAATTGTCCAAGTCCAATTCTGGCCCCAACAATCAGCGTCTTTTGTAAGATGAGTCTTACCCCTTTTCTTTGCTTCATGTCTAAGTTTATCAATGTTGGTCAAATGCAATAAAAGCTCCCAAATTTGAAATAAGGAGTCTCCTATATAAATAACTACATAAGGCATTTTATATGTAACACTTACTATTTTGGTACATTAGACTTAATAAAATGAATCAATAGTATAGCTTATTTTCTCTGCATCACACGTAGATTTTTATACTTGATCAAGGAAGGGCCTAACTAAAATTTATTCTTGCATCAATCATGAACATTGATTATGCACATTCCCTAAGGGAGAACTACATCAGATTTGAGACCCTTGGCATGAGGGTTAATGTAAGCAGTAGTCAGAATAGTAGGGGTTCTTGATTATACAATCATTATTTTCACAACCCAATTCCCCCCTTGTGCTTTGATTTCCTTTATTATTTTTGTGTATGCAGCCTAATATAAGTACTATAGATTGAAATAGACCTACAATGAGATCCAATGATTTTTAGGACCTAAAATTTAGTACACAATATTGTATTGAGTAGAAGAATAGAACCCAAAAATCTTTTAGCCTCAAGACAACATCACTGAAAGTGGACAACAGCATTGAAAGTGGACAATAATGCTAGAAAGTGGACTATAGTGCTAAATAGCAGGGTGTCCTAAGTTTGGAACTCCTATGCAATCTAGAAATAGAGTTTTGAGTCTTATTTGTGATATTCTACCATCCCTACACAATAATTTATATACTTTACATCATCTGTTTCAGCCCAAAATAAGCTAAGTTAATCTTCATTTGTCTTCTTTTCCCTATGTGAATTAAGTTGATCAAATTGGAAAAAACTTGTATTTCACTACATAAAACCAAAATTCTCTCCATATTCTAGACCTTTATTACTTAGGAACTAAACACCTAATTTCTTAAATTAATAAAATATTTGGTGAACCCGACGTACTTCAAATTTTTGCATAAAAACCCTAGAAACCCTAGGGATAATTATTTTTAATTTTTTATCATAATTTTTTTATTTTTATTTAATATAAAATTCAAAATCTATCAATTAATTGAAAAAATCTCACATATTTTATTCGAACCCTAGTTTGCACATACTAGGTCCTTTTTGCATACAAACACTAGGAAAAATACATTGCTAATTTTAGAAATATTTTATGATTTTTCCTAAATTTTTCAAACAAAATTCTACAAATTTTATCTAAGTTTTTCAAATTATTTCACTAATTTTGAAAATAATTCATTTAAAACCCTAGATTTCAAAACTAGGTCATCAAACAACAAGCCTTGCATCCTTGCCTCCTTGCCACCCTGCCAATTTTTAAAAACTATTTTGAAATTTTTACAAGTTAATTACCTTGTCAAAAATTATTTCAAAATCATTAGTTTCTTGTGCAAAAATTTAATTTTCAAAATTTTGATTTTTTATTAATTTTTGTGCATATTCCTATTTTTAAATACTTTTTAGAATTTAAAATTATTGCATAATTTTCAAAAATTCTAAAACCCTATTTCAAAACCCTAAATTTCACAACTAGGACCTCAAACCTTAAATTTTCCTCACAATTTTTAGAAAAATAATTTGAATTTATTGCAAATTATTTGAGTTATCAAAAGTAATTTTCAAAATTCAATGCTAGTAGTTCTTTGTGCATTTATTTGCCTCATAGTACTTTTCAAAATTCTCTTTGTGAATAAAATGGCCACTGAGGCAATTCCTCCTTCTCATCCCATAGATCAACTTCTAAAATTTTCTTACAATTATGACAATGATTGGATTGCACATTAGCTAAAACTATAGAAAATGATTTCATTAATAATGAAGATAATGACTATTGTTGCAATGAAGGATATGTTGATGTACGTAATGATGAGGGTGAATCACAAATAGATGAATATTTTTCTCTTAAACCCACCTCTTTTATTCCTCCTTTTAATGAAAATAATTTTGATAAATGGGAAAGATACTTCTCACCTCATTATTCTAGGCACAATGCACCAACTGCACAAATTAGTCATGCATTTCCAAGTGAAACTCTTATAGGTGATGATTTGATTCCATGTGAAGCTAATCTTTCTCTACCTTTAACTACTACTATGTTCAAAATATAATAATATAAATACAATAGAATCAAATTAACAAAGCATAGTTCCAATGATGCATTATGTGTTCCTAAATTTACTCTCTCAAAAGAATGTTCAAATGATAACTCTTCTACTCTTCCCTCTCATGTTGAAAATGAATAAAATGCATATACTTCATCCATGGCTAGCATAGATACACATGATATTCCAAATGCTAATGATATCTTATTTCATATTAGAAATAAATTAACTCTTTCTCTTACACCTCTCCCTAACAATGATGGAAGTGATAATGAATATGATAGTGGACATGCAAATGAATATGAGAATGAAAGTGAATATGAAAATGATACTTCAAATTATTCTATTTCAAATGAACAAAATATAGATTGTGATAATGCATGGAATAATGATGACTACTATACATATAGTGAAGAAGAAAATGCATCTCATGCTTCTAACCCTTCTCTCACTCCTTTTAGATCTCATGCATGTCAAAATATTGCTCCTATTTTTATTCATGATTATATGTCAAATAATGCACATGTTAATGCTAATAGCACATCTTCTAATAATTAGAATGTGATCACTAAAACATAAAGATACTAATGAATTTTCCAAGCCACCCCTCACTACAGTAGAACCCAGTTCTCACTCCTCACCTAAAGAGAATGGTAGCCCACATCCCTCTAGTTAGGTCCAAGCTACCATTACTCCTATGATTCAAGTGATCACACCTCCTATTTATGATCCACCTGCTAAATGTAGCATTTCAATGGTTAAAATTAATAATCAAATTCAATAATTAAATGAACCACTTCAAGATACTAATGTACCATCCCAAGAGATCATCTCTTTAATGCATGCAGTTGGTGAACTACAACACCAAGTATATATCCTTAACTTGGAAACAAAGTTTATAAATCTTGGATGGATTCAAATGATCTACATGGTAACCCTATTCCAAATACATTCATAAAATTTACATTTCCTAAGCATTTCCAGACACCATCATTACCTCACTTTGATGGAACTGGAGATCCATTTGCACATCTTCAGGCCTTTCAACAAGCTTTGCCACCTCATGCAAGTCCTTTGATTCTACTCAATTTTTTCAGAAGACATTAGTGGGGGAAACACATAATTAGTTCTTTCATCTAGTCCCTATTGGTTCATTACACACATATGATGACTTAGAGTAGGCATTTATCAGGAACTACATTGTCAATATGGGTGCTCATGTTACATATGAGAAACTTGACACACTACATCAGAATTAAAGTTAGTGAGTATATCTTAATATTCAAGGATCATTTATTAAGATTGATATACAAATGAGTATATCTAGAGATTCAACATATCTTTATCAAGGGCCTTCACCAACCTCTCCTCGAGCATTTACTATATTAGACAGAACCTTGTTTTAGACATTTATGTTACATAGTTATAGCTTTGGAAAATAAATTAGGATTAATTGAGGTAGATTCAATTAGTGAGATCACTCTAGACTTCATAGAAACATCTTCAGATATAGCTCCTACCACTCAACATCCATCATGTCCTAGACAAGACAAGATACCACAACAAGAAAAGCAACCAATTAAGAACAAAGAGCAAGTTTTCAAAACATAACTTATAGTATGCACCATAGAGAACAATATTAAAGCACTAATATAGTTTGATTCAAATAAGGATAGCCCATTTTTCATTTTCTCAGCACTACTAGATAAGAGTTTAATAACATTACCTTCTATTCACTGATGAGATCTGCATCTCTTACATATACAGGCACATCAACCCTTTTGTAATTATCATCATATTAGTGGACACAATGATGATAACTATTTTTGACTCTAAGATTGTATTAATAGATGTGTTGATCAGGGCATTATCGCATTCACATAGGGGGGATAAAAATCTCCTCCATTATGGAACCCTAGACCTCATTCCTCCATGACTGAGTCATCCCAAGACATTCCTTTACAAGAATCAGTAGTCACTCATCATGAGTGCAATATAGGTTTTAGGACAGAATATCACATGCAATCTCTTATTTCAGCTATTTAGAAAGTTTGGAAACTGGTACAATGAAAGCAGCCCACATACAGCAGTGTAGTCCATGGTATACATAGTGCAGTTCCATATACATATCCAGCAGAGTCATAGGTACCATAACAGAGTATATCTCCAGAGAGATATTCATTACAATCAATTTTTTAGGGTCCTATCTCACATAGCAATCCATTATGATTAAGATTAGTTGAACCCACATTACAGAATACTATTTCATAGAGATATTCATTACAGTTGAGTCATCAAGGTCCTATCTCATGTAATAACCCATTAGTTGAACCCACATTATAGAATACTATTTCAGAGAGATATTCATTACAGTTGAGTTGTCAAGGTCCTATCTCATGTAATAACCCATTACAGTTAAGATTAAATGAGCCCTCAGCACAGGTTTTAGCTCCATCTCAACATATTTCACATTCATATACATCACAATAGAGGAAATAGGGTATTTAGTTATAGACAGATGAGCCTTCTTCATAGTAGATAGTATCAACTATAGAGCACATTCCTACATAGAATGAGCAGTATGGGCACTTATTAATGTGGTCGATAGGGTTCAGATAGTGATACAACATAGTGTGATACAACATATATTTAGTTCAATATTTAGTGATACAACACAGTTTGATACATGTATTCTTGAGCCACTCTTGGGGAGGTAATATGCACACAAGTTATCTTACTTTCCCCTCCTACTAACAACTAACATTCCTAATCCTAGATAATCATCCCTAGCCAAAACTAGACTATCAAAGTATAGATATTACAAAATCAAGCTTATCTAATTACTTTACCAATCAAACCAAATCAAGCATATTCAAACCTTACTCAAATTTATCCAATTACTTTATCAATCTTAAAAAACAAATCAAGTTCATCCAAATAAATTACCATGATAAACAAATGTTTGCCTACATACAATTACAATCCAAAATCAATAAGCCTAGCATGACATTTATCAAAACATCACATTCAAACATATCAAAACATCAAATCACATATCTAAAGTACCAATTTACTAAACAAAATACGACAATAAAAATCAATACTAGATCAACCATTTCCAAAATCAACCACTTACAATCCATGTACCAACATATTCCAAAATCCATAACACAAATGCAAATGAGTTCAAAATAAACTATCATCTATATATATCATGAAGTTTTCAAAACATATAAATCATGTCAAATTACAATCAATCATAAATAGGGGTCATGCCCTCACTCTCTCCTCCCATGTTAGTCCCATAATCTTGTCTCACACTTGATGATCCTACACCTCCTCAAGCTCTTGAATGCCTCTTACTTTGATTATCTCAGTCCAACAAATGATCATATGCCTCACAAAAGTCTACATGTCACCATTGAAGATCCATGTAATCATCCACAATCTTTAAACTCACTAATCCACAATCAAGAGGAGGTACTATGTGCCTATCTCACTCAACTCTCAACTCATCTCTCTCCCACTACCTTAACACATGTAGTTGTAGCTATAATAGCCCGATCAAACAAATGAGCATACACACTAGCCATAATGATTACTCTCTCTATCAAACCCTCCTCCACAACATCATCAAGAACATACCATGTAAGTTCGCATAGTGTAGACTCAATGATAGTCTCCAAGAACATGTCATCCCCACCACTAACCCTAGTAGGTGCCTCACCTTATACACCTCCCACTCCACTTTCACACATAAAAAGGACAAAACTATAGTAGATATATACTTTCAAATGTAAACTAAAGAGCAAACATAGACATAATTCAAATATAATTAATTCTTATCTCCTATCATCCAGATCAGCTCAAGATCCTCATACGTAGGAATATCCACTCTATTAGTGGGGTACAATGGAGTCCACCACTCCCTAGCCCACCATACAGTATATCACTCAATACATCCCACATCAGGAATATCTATAATAACATCCTGTGCATCTAAAGGTAAAGGTGCCAACTCAGCCTTAGTAGGTCTCACACGAGCCCCTTCTCTTACTAGTGCCCATGCACTCCTCAACCATACCCATGTTTTAGGAGGAACATCCTATCAAAATCTAAACTACTTCATCATGTGCTCATACTAAAAGTGCTTATAAACTCTAGGCCAATGATCAAGTAACTAATAGTTGGCCCTAATATACAATAGCTTATCTCCATCCTCAAACCATCTAGGGAATCCTCTATGGGGCTTCCATATGATATCTTGGGCCACTAACCTGTCTAGTACCCTCCGATAGTGATCTATCTTATTGGATCTGATAACCAACTCACTCATCCATCGCCCACCAAATGACTATGGATATGCCTAGCTCACCCTTGATAACCCAATAGGTTGCATAACTATTATGTGTTCATATGCCCAATAATGTAATAATGTGGTTGTACCCACACCACTACTAAATGCCTCTTGAGTAATCTATACAAATCCTTGTAAACCTCATGAAAACATTGTACAATACATCTCAATACTATGAACCACCCTATGCATCCTATAGCTAATAGACACTCCACTGTCATCCACTACAAAAAACAAGGCCAACAACATAGCTAACCACTTTTGCAAGTGCAGAACACTCGACTACACAATCACTATTAAAATCACATCACTCTCACTACATCAGTGATGTACTCATGTAAGCATCTCAATAAAGTATATAGATGCTCAATCAATGGCATCTGCACCCATATCATCCTATAATGTCACCCACCACCCACTAATCGACAAATGAAAAATTGAGTATACATCCTCTAAAGTAATAGTAATCTCCCTAGTAGGAAGCCAAAATGTACAAGAATCAACATTCCACATCTCACATAAGGTGATAATCAGATACCTATCCCATTGTACAGTACCCAGGTCACATACATGACCCAATCCAACCCTATCCATCATATCACACTCATTAACCAACAATGGAAACATCCTCAGTGTCTCCATTACTTAGCCTCTCTAAAACTCTCTCATCTACACCTCGCCCTACATAAACACACCAAAAATCAATAGCTACATCAGGTAACCATGCCAAGTAAATAGCCAAACTATAAAATAGCAAATAGCAAATTAGAAACTCTAAAAGTCATCTAAAGTGGACATTAGCACTGCAAAAGGACACTAGCATTAGACAATAATGTCAAAACCTATAAAATAGCACTGAACCTTGGATAATGGCAATACCTCCATGATAAGAGTGCTAGAACTAGTTAAAGCTTTTCTAGACTACTTAAAACAGCTCAAAAATGACCAAAATAGGTTTCTAAACAAGCAAAAATTGAATGACAAGCTTACTCACTAGGCTAATCTCCTCACCAACCTCAATTTGGGTTTTTAGCTACTCAAAACATGTCACAAAATGTGCTCAACATCTTGAACTTCAAATCTCCAATATCTCAAACTTGTCACAACGCAAATGAACTCAAAGTCAATCCAAATTCCTATATCAACCAACTATTCTATTCAAAATCAAAACATGGTTTTTGTTAGGACTTGTTCCAAAGTCTTAACGTTAGGTTAGTTTTTGGTAGAAAATAAATTACTATTGTAAATGGGGCATGCATCTTTTATAAAGACACCCCCATAAAATAATTAAACTTAGTTTAATTATTAGGTAGTTTTTATGTTTTATGTTTATTAATTAGATTTGTTTTACGGGTTGTTTTCCCATATTTAGTTGGTTATTGGATTAGTTGTTTTTACCGGTCATTGGTAAAAACTATATAAATCCATATTTGCTTTGTGAAAGGGTTAACAGAGTAAAGGCACCCTTATGTACTTGTTTTTTTGAAATTAATAAAATACTTGTGCACTCGCACTAAGCGGGGACAAGGTTCAACCTATTTTGATCCTGAAGTTATTAGTTTTGCTTATAACTAGAGCATCATAGCTCTATTTTATAAATCATTTTGATCTTTAGAATTGTAACAATGACACCTTCAACATCACACAATCTCTACTCTTTCACTATGTCATCTGCTTACTCTAGCATTCACACACCTTTCTAATACCTAGGCATACAAATTGGTTCCCACCAATCACCACTCATTCAAAACATCCAAGCAACCCAATCTATTCAAATAATCAATCAAAGATACCTTTCATTCCCAGCAATTCAATCTCACAAATTCAACAATATAATTTCAATCTATTCCATACATACCAACCAATTTCTTATACATTCCTCCATTAGTCGTCACTTTTGGCTCAACCTCCTTTATCGCAAATTTTGTCCCTCTCCTCAAAAGGGGGCATCATTCCTACTATTCCTATTCCTACACTTATCTAGCACACATATTCACTCTCATAGATGGATACACCATGGTTCTCACACCTCTAGCATGCAAATTATTAGATTCAATTTAGATCAATCAAAATATACAGTGATTCAGACTACATGGGTCACTCAACATGGCTTTTACACCACTAGTATTTAGATTATCAACATTACCCAGCTTAGATTGGTCAATATTATATATTGGTTTAGATTATATGGGTCACTTAGCATTACTCAGTTTAGATTGGTCAAGATTATATAGTGGTTTAGACTATATGGGTCACTTAGCATTACTCGATACAGTTTGGCCAAGATCATATAGTGATTCAAATTACATTGGGTCACTCAGTATTACTCAAGATATTTATAGGGATACACCTTCAATTTAAAAATATATATACTATCCAAATACCATATTTGGGGGTATATACATTATTACATACCTCACACATACAATTTCATACAGCATTACATAGTTACACACCAGATAGTAGGTTATAGGCATAGTGTAGGGCACATTGTTTTGATCTCCAATTTTACACATGGAACATAACATGATAGATCATATCATATGTGGTTATACATTTTTTTAGATAATCTAGATGCATCACTCACATATCAAATTTGGGGGCATGACACAGGTGTTCATGTCCATCTTTTAAGATTATACAGATTAGGATGGTAGGACATACCATCTTCTTCTTACACATTTTACCAACATTTTTGGTTTACACCCAGGCATTACTTAGGTTGTCACCAATTTGGACCATATGATCATCTACAATGATTGGTCCATAGTATTACTCAGACCCAGGAGTTTGTGTGGGACAGAGGATAGACATTGGTTTTAGACCTTCAAGCACTTCTCAAATCTAGTTTAAATTATTTATATCCAGTATATGGGCATATGTTATAGGGATTCCTTTTTTCTCTAGGCACTATTTAGATTTAGTACAGGGGGCATCTATTATAGGGATTCCTTATTTCTTCAAGCACTATTTAGATTTAGTACAAGGGGCATCTATTACAGGGATTCCTTCTTTCTCTAGGCACTATTCAGATTCAGTACAGGGGTCATCTATTTTAGGGATTCCTTTTTTCAAGCATTATTTCAGTTCATCCACTTTCTTGGTCAGGAAGTTGGACCCTTTTTAGTACACTTATCTTCACACAGGTAAGTTTAGGTATGCATCTTCTTTCTTTCTTTTACTGTAGTACTTCATTTTATTGCATCACTAGATTAAAAGGGGGAAAATGTATACACCCTAAATTGGTCAATAAAACACACACATTATGTCTTTTCATAGTCCTTTCACAGGAGACTCCGATTGGAGAATATGAGTTTTTATTCACATTTAGCCAAGTCCTTTTATTTGACCTATCTTGGTCTTTCTAGATTCCTTAGACATCTTTATGCTTATTCTCAAACATCCGTATCATTCTAGACTTAACCTTTTCAGTCCCAAGAACATCTCTTAGGTCCAAACCCATCCCCCTAGGTCCCACACCTCCTGGACAACAATGCCCATATAAGACTACAATGCTGAAACCCAATGTGCCCAATTTTTGGTGCTATTGTCCAAGTCCAATTTTGGCCCCAACAGTCAGCTTCTTCCATAAGATAAGTCTTACCCATTTTATTTTTTGTGTTTAAGTTTTTCAATGTTGGACAAATGCAATAAAATCTCCCAAATTTGAAATAATAAGTCTCTTATATAAAGGACTACACAAGACATTTTATATCTAGCACTTATTATTTTGGCACATTAAACTTAATAAAATTAATCAATAGTATAGCTCAACTTATCTGCATCACACGTCAATTTACATGCTTGATCAAGGGCCTAACTAAAATTCATTCTTGCATCAATCGTGCACATTAATTAATCATGTTCCCTAAGGGATAACTACATCAGATTTGAGACCTTTGGCATGAGGGTTAATGTAGGTAATAGTTAGAATAGTAGAGTTTCTTGATTGTTTGATCATTCTTCCCACAACCCAATTTCCCCTCCTTTTACTTTGATTTCCTTTTTTATTTGTATGTATGTAGGTTAATATAGGTACTAAATATTTAAATAGAACTAAAATGAGCTCCAATGACTTTTAGGACCTAAAATTTGGTACACAAGGTTGTATTGAGCATATGAATAGAACCCAAAAAGCTTTCAGCGTTGAAATAATAGCATCATAAGTGGACAACAGAGTCGAAAGTGGACAACAATGCCAAAAAGTAGACTATAGTGCCAAGTAACAAGGTGTCCTAGGTTTGGCACTCTTATCCAATCCAAAAATGGAGTTCTGGTCCTATTTATGATAGTCTACCATCCCTGCACAATAGTTTTCAAACTTTACATCATTCATTTTAGCCCAAAATAAGCTAAGTTAATCTTCCTTTATCTTCTTTTCCCTATGTGAATTAATTTGATCAAATTGACAAAAACTTGTATTTCACTACATAAAACGAGAATTCTCTCCATATTCTAGACCTTTATTACTTAGGAACTAAACACCTAATTTCCTAAATTAATAAAACATCTAAACACATAATATAATACATTTTGTTTTGTGCATTGTTTAAAATAAGTATCTTGCATGCCATTATTTCTCAGAGGAAATAAGTTTCTTGTTTGTTTAAAATAAGTATGTGGTAAAGACTAACCACATCATATAATTCATTTTTTTCTTTGTGAATTGTTTATAATAAGTATCTTTCATACCATTATTTTTCAGAGAAAATTACTGGTAAAGACCAACCAAAAAATATAATAAATAGAGTATAGAAAAAATTGTGATAAAAAATTAGAGTATAGAGTATAAATAATAAATTGACTATGGGGCTATAAGGAAAGATAGATGCAAAAAGTGAGTATGGAAAGCAAATAACTTTAAATAAATGCTTTTCAAGAAATTTATCATTATATTTATTCATTTCAAGAATCAATATAGATGACTGTGCATGCAAAAAACTAATCCCAGTCTTGTGTTTGATTAAGAGAACATGTATATGACAATTGTAAACTCTATTATAGAGATGCATATGTATTTGAGTATAAGTAACTTACTCAAATACATATGTGATGGTTTCTCAAATTTTTCATTCATTTATGCAAGATATTGGTAGAATCAAAACTCTAGGAGTTGAAATATTGGGATGAGAAGTTGGAAACAAAGGTGCAAATAATTTATTAGTTTTCTTGTGATTAAAACTGTAAGGTATGAATTTGTATTTATTTTGTTTTGAATATTGAGAACAATTATTTGCATGCACAGTCATCTATCTTGAAATAAATAAATATAATGATAAGTTCCCTAAAAAATATTTCTTTAAAGATAGTTGGTCAAAACATTATCTTTCAAATGTCTTAACCATATCCATAATCAATAATGATAAGTTCTGTCAAAATGTCTTAACAATATCCATAATCAATAATGGCCTTTCAAATATATTTTTATTTCAATTAACAAACTATGTCAACTAAAATATAATAATTACATTAATCATTTTTTGTCCTAAGTCACAAGAGGTCCTTAAAAAATTTATAAAACTAAATAAAATAAACATGTTTTTCGTTCTATATGTTTTGAATGACTAAAAAACATAAAAATAAATAACGAAAAACTATAATTATAAATTTGTAAGTCGAAATTTCTATGTTTTAAAGACTTCAAAGCTTAAAAAACTAAGCAATGTTACAATAGGTTAATGACATAAATGACTTCACATCCCAAATTCTCACATCTAATGTATATTTTATTTCTAGCATTGAATGTGGTATAAGTAGAATTAAAGTTATAGGGATTGAAGTTGAGATCTTACCCCATTTTTTAGTAAATTAGTGTCAACATTTTGAAGGGCTAAGTAAAAATTTAATGTTGGTCCAACACGTCACCCATGGGATTAATGGAAGTTTCTCGAATACATATGTGATGATTTTCTCAAATTTTCTAGTCATTTATGCAAGCTATTAGCGGAAGTGAGGTTATTGATCCAATATAGATACTTACAGTTCATTACACTATAGATACCTCAAATAATTTTGATATAAAATAATAAGGGAACACCACAACATACTTATGCATCTTTATAATAGAGTTTACAACTATTATAGACATGATCTCTTAATCAAATAGAACACAAAAATACACCTACTTGATATAAAATAACAAGGGAACACCATAATACACTTATGCATCTCTATAATAGAGTTTACAATTGTTATAGATATGTTCTATTAATCAAATAAAACATAAAAATACACCTACTTCGTATAGAATAATAAGGGAACACCACAATATACTTATGCATCTCTATAATAGAGTTTAAAACTATTATAGACATGTTCTATTAATCAAATAGAACACAAAAATACACATGCTTTGTATAAAATAACAAGAGAAACCCATAATATACTTATACATCTCTATAATAGAGTTTACAACTATTATAAACATGTTCTCTTAATCAAACAGAACACAAAAATATACTTGCTTGGTATAAAATAACAAGGAAATGCCAAAATATACTTATGCATATCTATAATAGAGTTTATAATTATTATATACATGTTCTCTTAATCAAACAGAACACAAAAATATCCCTACTTAGTATAAAATAATAAGGGAACACCACAATATACTTATGCATCTCTATAATAGAGTTTACAATTATTATAGACATGTTCTCTTAATCAAACACAACATAAAAATACACCTGCTTAGTATAAAATAATAAGGGAACATCACAATATACTTATGCATCTCTATAATAAAGTTTACAACTATTATATACATGTTCTCATAATCAAACAAAACACAAAAATACACCTACTTGATATAAAATAATAAGGGAACATCATAATATACTTATTCATCTCTATAATAGAGTTTACAATTGTTATAGGCATGTTCTCTTAATCAAACAAAACATAAAAATGCACCTTCTTGGTATAAAATAACAAGACAACACTACAATATACTTGTGCATATCTATAATAGAGTTTAAAACTATTATATACATGTTCTCTTAATCAAATAGAACACAAAAATACATCTGCTTGGTATAAAATAATAAGGGAATGACATAGTATTCTTATACATATCTATAATAGAGTTTAAAATTGTTATAGACATGTTCTCTTAATCAAATAGAAGACAATAATGCACCTACTTAGTATAAAATAACAAGGAAACATCGTAATATACTTATGCATCTCTATAATAGAGTTTACAACTATTATATAAATGTTTTCTTAATCAAATAGAATACAAAAATACACCTGCTTGGTATAAAATAAAAAGGGAATGTCACAATATACTTATGCATCACTATAATAGATTTTAAAACTATTATAGACATGTTCTCTTAATCAAACATATTACAAAATTACACCTCCTTGGTATAAAATAACAAGGGAATCCCACAATATACTTTTGCATCTCTATAATAGAGTTTACAATTGTTATAGACATGTTCTCTTAATCAAACAAAACATAAAAATACACATTTTTCTAATCAAGTATTAGCACTTTTCCATCAATATTAAATTCACTCAATATTAATTATCAAAATTCAATTTGGCTACATAAATCCATGGAAATTTATTTGGGATCACAAAATATGTTGTCCTTCCTTAATCAACTTTGAATTTCAAATGCCTAAATTTCAAATTTCAACATGTCAATTTTCTTCATTTTGTTCTTAATAATTATTACATGCATTATCTTCAAAAGTTGTTGGAATTAGATCCAGTACTACATAAATTTCTTGAGTATATTTTGTTTGAAGAATTATTAGTTAATCCTCTTTTTTTAGATGTAGACTACCAAATTTTTAGATCTCTATCAAATATAAAATCAATGACATTATATCTAGTTGTATAGAGCCTCAAGCAAGTCTCCAAATTATTGTCAAGCTTGTTTCTTAACTTTAACATTAAAAATGGCAATGCACTAAAAAAAAATCATCTTCTACTAAGCCCAAAATCATTGTTTGATATAAATTAGTAAGATTGAAATATTCTGAGATACCATCACATAGTATTTCACTCAAACTTAAAGTAGTCCATAGTCTAGTAATCAAGCCATCTTTGAAAACCTTGTCCATAACTTTAACTTGTTTTAAAATTGTTGTGGAAAATTGAACAGACTGTTCACTTAGCTTTGACAAATCTAAATTATTTTCAATTTTTTCACCATTCAATTCTACACTCTTGCATAAGTGTTAGGCCAATATTTTGATTTTATTCTAAAAATCTAATGAGCTAGCATTTTTTCAATATTGAGGGTACACCACAACCATGTATTTTAGTAGTTCATCTCGAGTAAAATGATCTTTAATCTCTAAATAGATACATTTTACAATTTCCTTCAAAGTAGACCTTATAGAGGATACAACCTCAAAGAATTGATCCCTTTTAATAGGAACTTCTTTGAGTCTGTTAGATCGACCAACTATGTCAAAAGTGTGTAGGGGTATTTTACATTCTTACACTTATGCACATAAATATCCATCTTCATTAAAATATAAATAGTTACCATTATGTTCAATATTTGTCATCAAGATCCAACTTGTAAACTTTTCCCCTGTAAATGAATGTTGTGCTAAATACAAATTATCAAGGGAAAGGCATATTAATTTTCTCAACGTAGAATATTCTTAAATGTTCATTATTCTTTCTTGAACTTTATTTATCATTAAATTCATTTCATCCAACATGGGTAAAAGGCTACATAAGGTCAATAATGTCTCTATATTAGTCAACCACAATAAAATATCTTGAGATTTATCTATTGTGTGGTGATGTTCCTCTATTATTCCCATCAATGATTGATATTTTGTATATACTTTATGTTCTAGTCCATAAAGATAAATCCATCAAGTATCAACACCCTTAAGTAGCTTCTTTCATTGCATTAAACCTTTAGCAAAAATTAGAAATTGTAAAAATATTTTTGGACTTCTAAAAAAGTATGAATGGATTTCATGAATAAGATCTTCAACTTTTGAGGATAATGTAAACTTGCTCACAATTTTGAATGCCAAATTCATTCTATGTGTCATGCAATGAATACTAATCATATATAGTGTAGAATATGTTTGTAGCCTTGCAAAAAGACCACTTTTTTGACCTTACATAACAAATGCTCCATCTGCCCCTACACAAATAATATTTCTTGTAATTGAAAAATTGTCCATGTCATTAACCTCTTTCAAATTATTCTTGACTAGTTCCAAAAGGTTTTGAGAAATTTCATTTTCTTTCATTGTATGAATGTAAATAAAGCTAACAAACATGATTTACAATAGTTTAAATATGCATACACACCCAAGAAGTATTATCAATGGATGTAACTTCATCCACTAACAATGTTATGCATTTTGAAAGCCTTATCTTCTCTTGAAGATCCTCCTTTTCTACTTCATCAAGATAATTAGCCCACTCCCAACCACTAATAATTGACTAATGAGTATTTAGAAATTTTGAAACACTAAGAAATAGTAGCATGTCCTTATATCTTGGAAAACATTATTTTACCTTTGTATAAAATGTGAAAAACAACACAAAGTTATATAGTCTTTGACATTTGGTTGATTCTCATAATTTTTCCAAATAAATTTGCAATGCTTCATCAACTTGCATGAAGCTTTTACTAATTTATTAGGTATTCATAATATTCACTCACATACCTAACATTAAGAGACCCTTCTTTTTCTCTTCATCGTATCACTGATTTCTCCTCTCCATTTATAGTTTTTTTCTGTACACTTTCCCCACATGCTTCTCTATGGTATCTAGTTTTAGTTGCAAACATTTATCCTTCCCCAATTTTTAACTACACATCTTTCATCTCACTCTTTTGGTGGATCATTAGTGTCTTCACTCAATATAGTTTCAATGAAAGGATATTTATAAATGCATTCAGCTTGAAAACTCAAAATTTCTCATTCACCTGACTTCCTTTTTTTGGAGTTGTGATGAATTTTATGAACTACTTGTGAGGTTAAATCATCAACATTTTCAGAACCAGATTGTCTTAAATTAGTTGTGTCATGATCATTAGCATTTTTACTTTCATTTTCTAATTGAATGTGATCAAAACCCTATTAAACATGATCTTGATCATGAGAAAGAATATTCGGTTCTGGTTGATTTTATAAACTAGTATTTATTTTTAAATGTTGTTCTTGTTGATGTTTATCAAAATATGAAAACAAAGTATTTCCCTTCGATGAACCCCTTGTTAATTTTTTATCACTCGATCTAGGAGTAGACATTTTAAAAATCAAAAACCTTTCAATGCCAACTTTATGAATCACCAATGCAAAACACTCCATTCAAAGATGAAATCACTATTCCACTTCTTGAATTAACTTTTGCATTGGCAATTTAAAATTTGGCACTCAAAAATAATCAATGATACCATCATATTTATTTAGAAAAAACTAAAAATAAACTACAAAAATATCAATTTGAAAATGATATCATAGATAGAATCTAAATCTACACAATCTATAAATTTATAAATTAAAACTTGAACTAAACCATAACTCATTTAAAAATTCAAAACATGAAAATAGGGCCAACATAAATTTATAAGGACATTTTATAATTTCTTAGTGACTATTTTGATGCACTTTGGATCTTTATTTTTATGGTCGTATAATAACAGTGATTCTAGGAAGCAACAAATGTTTTTAAGATGTGCGCAAGGGTTTTTATAAATTCTGGAAATAATAATGAATGATGCACTAATTAAACAACTTAATTATCAAATATATTATATGTGAATTATATTTCAAACAATATATTTTAACCTATCCAATAGAGTAAATCCTATAGAAAAATCAATTTTATTGAAGGAAAGATTTCTAATTCGATAAAAAAATAAAACAATGAAAAATAAAATATAATCGTTATTATAACTAAGAGCAACTAAAACAATAAACTAACATACTCATAAATCAATATAAAATATCATAATTTAATAGTCAATCTTAGATTAGTCTTTTGAGAGACTTACAGAGTCCTGTACTCAATTTATACAAGTACTACACATGATCTTACCATATGTACTCAATTTTTTTAGTTATGTCATCCTCTCTTTTCATAGTTGTCTTGCCTTATGGCCCCATAGTCAGTTTATTATTTATACTCTATACTCTAATTTTTAATCACAATTTTTCTTATACTCATTTTATTATATTATTTGGTTGGTCTTTACCACATACTTCTTTTAAACAAACAAGAAACTGATTTTCTCTGAGAAATACTCATTTTAAACAAATAAGAAATGGATTTCCTTTGATAAATAATGACATGCAAGATATAAACAATGTACAAATAACAAAATAAATATACCAACAGAGCTTCATGATCATTACAACCATATTTCTAACTAACCTAAAAATACCCATTTCATAAATTTTGAGTTTAAGGAAAAGATTTACATATATACAAAATTTCCAAGAAAATCAATATGCACAGTGTTTTGAGCAAATATATTTAAATAAATGTTTTTAAAGGAACTTATCATTATATTTATTTATTTCAAGATAGATTATTATGCATGCAAACAACTACTCTTAGTCTTCAAAACAAAATAAATATAAATTCATACCTTACAGTTGCAATTACAAGGAAACTAGCTTAGAAATTATCTACATCTTGTCCCAATATTTTGACTACCAAGGCCTTGCTTCTACCAATAGCTTGCATTAATGATTATAAAAATCAAGAAACTATCATCAAAAATCTTTAAATAAATGCTTTTTATGAAACTTATCATTATATTTATTCATTTCAAGACAGATGATTGTGCATGCAAACAACTACTCTCAATCTTCAAAACAAAGAAAAAAAATTCATACCTTATAATTGCAATCACAAGGAGGCCAACTTATAAATTGTCTACACCTTCATTTATAACCTCTCATCCTAATCTTTCGACTACCATAGCTTCACTTCTATGAATAGCTTGCATCAATGAATAGAAAATTTGAGAAACTATCAGTAAATATATTTTAAAAAAAATATTTTCAAGGAACTTATCATTATATTTATTCATTTTATGATAAATGAGTGTGTATGCAAACAACTTCTCTCAGTATTCAAAATAAAAGAAACAAAAATTCATACCTTATAGTTAAAATCACAAGAAAACCATCTTAGAAATTATCTACACCTTTATTTCTAACCTCTCATCCTAATCTTCCGACTATCAGAGCTTCACTTCTTCCAAAATCTTGTAAAAATGATAAGAAATTTTAATAAACCATCACATATGTATTAAATAAAATTCTATTAATCCCATGGATGATGTGTTAGATCAACATTAAATTTTGCCTTAGGCCCCTCAATATATTGGTGTTAATTTATTAAAAAATGGGGTGAGATCTAAACCTCAATCCTTATAGCTTTAATTTCACCTGCACCACATTCAATGCTAGAAATAACATTAAGCTTGAAAATTATTTATTATTAAGTTTTTTAGTTATTTAAACCATATAGAAGGAAGAGCATGTGGTTCTAAAGAATATTAAAAATATTTTCACATAATAAATATAATTATTACCTTAAACTTATTTTGTCCTAGGTGATTATATATATATATATATATATATATATATATATATATATATATATATATATAATTCCAAACTAACCTATATATGTCTCTTATAATTTCCTGGTGAATCAAACTCATACATGTATAATAACTCTGGTGAATCTGTGTCTTGAAATAGGATCGAGTATAATTTATAAGGCAAATTTGTGTCCTGAATTATGAAATTATATAAAATTGAGGATATTTGACCTATTTATATTTTCATAGAATTAACTATTTTCAAAATAAAAAAACCTACTTGTAGTCATTTGGCTATAAATAACCACTAAAATTTTCCCTGGTGTGTACAAACACTTTTTTAAAGTAAACGAAGGAAATTTTGTATGAAAAACCATATATAGATAGAAGAAATGTTGAAGATTGTAGAGAATATTTTTTCATAATTTTTTGATATAAATTTATTTTAAATAGTTTATTTTTTCTTAATTTTTTGATATAAATGTATTTTAAATATTTTTACAAGTCAAGACAACTAGAAAATTGAAACTTCAAGTGTAGAAACACAAATTTTTGACCATAACTTCATGAAATTCATTTTTTTTAAAGCATAGCTAGTGATTTTTAGATTGTTGAGATATAAATTTTATAAACATTTGAATAACTGTCACAAAATTATAACTCTATTTGTAACGATATATATATAGACCATAATGAGGTATGTTGTGTAGAAATTAATTAATAATTAAAAATAAAAGTTTAACACTAAAAAAATTATATATTAAAAACAATATGATCTCCCCTCTACAAACACATATATTGTTTTTAAATTATGAAATTTGTATGATTAAATGTGTCCATGAAGATGAAAAACACATATATTTCCTAAAAGTCATGTTGGCTAATCCATGACATGTTTTAGGGTAAGTTCAGGCCCCTGATGCATAAATCCAAACTAGTTTCGGAGGAAAACTCAAAAATTCAAAGAAAATATCTTTCAACATCCATATGCCCTTTTGTAAAGCATGTGTGCCATTTATAAAAGGGTGTACACCCTTTCCTAAAGGGTGCATGCCTTATGTAGTAAAATGGGTGTATGCCCTTTGCTAAAGGGTGTACGCCCTTTGGTTTTACATATGTTTTGTGTTTGATTATATAGTGTTTATATTGTTTATGTTTTTTGTTACATATGTAGTAAAGGTTTTCATATTTTTTGTGTTTGATTATATAATATTTATTTTTTATTATATTAAAATAAATATTTAAGTATAAGGATATTACATTTTATATCCTTATATACTTTAAATTTATTTTACTAAATATAGAAAATTAGGGCCATTCTATGTCTTCTGAAATCAATTCTAGAATTGTTAGAGTTACCATTTGGAAGATAGTTTTACAAAATACATTTTTGTCAATATTTAGTTTTCATAATTTCAAGATTAGAAACTAACTAAAATATTGGAATTATAAAGCTCTAAGATCATGTATGGATGTCACTAGTCGAGATAGAGATATGGAGCTATATATATAGGTAGGGGTTGAGGTATGAATTGGTCAATATAGAGATAGGGATAAATGATAGAGATAGGGTCTATGCTAATATGGATGCAACATCTATGTAATATGATGGGATGGGGCATGTACTGATGCATTAACCTATCTCGACCAATATGTCCAACCACTATGAAAATGTGACAACTTCACATTTTCTTATTTTTTTCACCTTCAACTATTTGGATTTGGGGGCATATATCATCTATTAAATCAAAGGAAAATGAAGAGTTAGGTTGTTGGTTGAACTTTTGGATCACTTTTTTACCCCAACATCAATGTAAACCCATAAATCTACTTTCTCTAATGAGGTGGGAGAGAGATGGATAGAAGTGAGCCACTCCATAGTCATCAATCCAATGTTTATTACTTACATAACATGATCGACTAGTATTTTTTTATTTTCACCATGTAAATCATATTAAAATCTCCTTGGAGTAATCCATAAAATCCCCACATATTATACTAAACATGAATGGGGCTAATCACCCTTGTACAATCTATTTATAACATAAGTAATTGAAAAATCATTTAAAATACATCTTAAAAAGATATCATTCACTCCAAAAAAATGTCAGATGGATGTGTCAAACCATGCACACTTCAATTCCCATCTCATGCATGCAAGACTTGAATGCTTTATTCCAAACTCATATATAATATGATCATTTTGTATCATTCCAAACTCGCAAATAACACTACCACTACCACTACTTTTTGGGTTGGATGGGAGTGATTTCAAACCCCATTTTCTCAAACTCATATCATAATCACTCATATTGTTATCTCCTTCTTGCCAAACAATATGGAGAGAGGGGATCAAATGCATAAATTCCTAAATTTTTTTCTTAGGCATATCTATATCTATATCTATCATTAAGTGGTCTAGTGTTCTCTATGGTCAGTACTCAATAGGTCTAGTAGTAATCAATGTATCTAGTATCAAGTGGTTGGTACTCTCATTGATACTCAATAGTAGATTAGTACCTCTTGAATCCCTCTTGAGTATAATACTAGACATTAGAAGTTGATATAACATCATCTTGCAAGGATTTTCCACTACTATGCATCAAGATCTCAAACGAAAATCAAATCTGAGTCTTATATTGAGTATATCATAGGCCTTTCTTTAGATATCAAGATCTCAAACTCAACTTAAATCTTAGGCCTTTCCACTACCAATCATTAAGTGAAGAAGGTACTTGTAGAAAATGAAATCCAAAATTCCCTCAATCTAGAAATATTTTTGTATATCCTCAAAAGTATACTTTGAGGACTATGTATTTTGTTCTTATGTGATGTGGTCCTTGGATATCCACCATCACTCCCTCATTGGCCCTAATCATCCCTAATCACTCCCTCATCATATTTCATCAACCCTCATCATCTCTCATCATCTTTCATCATCACTAATGGCATTATCATTGATCCTCGTCATCCCTAGTCTCTACTTCATGGGACCTCATTATCTATCATCATACCTAATCACTCTTTCATTAGAACTCATCTCCCCTCATCATCCCTAATCACTTACTCATCATCCCTAATCACTCCTTCATTTAACCTCATTATCCTTATTCACACCTTCATCAATCCTCATCATCTATCATCATCCCTAGTCACTCCCTCATTGCCCATCATCATCCCCAATCATTCCATCATCAACCCTCATCATCCTTAATCACTACATCATCATCCCTAATTAACCCTCATCATCCTTAATCACTCCTTCATAGACCCTCATCATCCCTAGTCACTCCCTCATCATCCCCCTCATCACTCCCTCTTGATCCCTCATTGTTCCTAATCACACCCTAATTAACCCTAAACATTATTTATTATCACTAATAACTCCATCATCATCCCTAATCACTCCCTCATTAGCCATCATCATACCTCATTGTCCCTAGTCACTTCATCATCAACCCACATCATCCCTAATCACTCCTTCCTCATATTTTATCATCTCTCATCATCCATAATCACTCCCTTATTGATCCTCATCATCCATAATCAATCTTTCACTGACCCTCAACATCCTTAATCACTCCCTCATCATCCATAATCACTTTATCCTTGTTCATCATCATCCCTAATCACTCCATGATGAACTCTCATCATCCTTCATCATCCCTAATCACTCCCTTATCTTCCCTCATCATCCTTAATAACTCCCTGTAATACTTTGATGGTGGATGTAGTGGCTTCCTTCTTGTGCCTAATAATCTTCTATTTTAGTTTCAAATTTTACTTGCTAAAATAAGGCTTAAAGTAAATCTTATATCACTCATCCTCGTTCACTCAATTAAGTAACTCTTCTCTTCATAAATCCCTTTCACTCATGGCTCCAAATAGCTCTTAATAAATGAACAAACAACTCTTATTTCAATTGACTAAGGCTTAAATAAACTCTTCTTAGATATGATATATAGTCATCTAGATTTGTTGTAGTTTGATCTATTGTCATTTATTCAACAAATCCATTTAGATATATGGCAGTCAAATTTGTATCTATTCTTAAATCTTATATTTAGATATGTGGTAGTTAGGTATTCATGTTTGTATAATTGTGTGACTATATGAGATATGATCCTTCCCATAAAATCCCATATTGAATGAGAAAAAAGGAAGGGCACACATTCATGCTTAGCAAAGTCTAATCCAATAATTGGAGATAATGGTTCTTTTATATCAAACCATCTACCCATTATATATATATAATATGGTTTCCTAAGCACTACCATATATATATATATATATATATATATATATATATATATATATATATATATATATATATATATATATATATATATATATATATATATATATATATATATATATATATATATATATATATATATATATAATATGGTTTCCTAAGCACTACCAAATATATAGATAGGGGACCACATAATTAGGATGATGGATGCATGTGATTTAAAAACCATTAGTGATTGTTTGTGCATAGAAACATTATTTTATAGAAAAATTATTTTATCTTCTTCTCCTCTCTATGGTTTCAAATAAATTCAATCATTATGGGGGAAATTGATATGTTTTTTATCCCTACTATCACTGGTAAAAATATCTATCATCATCCTGACTCTCCATAAAATATATATCATGATTGTGATCCCCACTATCACTATCACTATCACTATCACTAGTCAAAATCTCTATTATGACTGATAATATCAAGCATTATTCTTAAATTTAAAACTCACTAGGTGATCTAAGGTTTGGTCTACTTTGGGTGCCCTTCTAGGCTTAGGTTGATGTACATGGCCCACCCCAAACATCTGATTGGAGTTTCTCCTAGTGTGATAGAAACTATGTGATTGTGTTTTACCCTTTTTAAGGTATGTAGGGATAAAGGGGTAGAATAACCTTTACACAAGGATGAATAAAATTGTCCTAGAGCATTCCAATTAATTTCAAACTCAGATAAATGAATATTTTGAATTAAAATATTAATATGTGATAAATATAGAAAGTAATAAAGTTGAAATATGTTTTATTGATTAAAATTCTAAGGATAAATGATACTTAGCTAGATTTATAATGTGCATGTAGATTTGAGTTGTACACAAGTATAAGTGTGCAAGATCAAGATTTAGATACAGTCATCATATTCTAAAAATATTTTTTTTGGAGCCATGGACACTACTATCAAATTTGGTACAATGCCATTAACTTACTATCCATTCTATGATGTTACTTTCAATTTATTGTTCTAGGTTTTATATCACCTTTATCCTAATGTATCCAATTCTTGAACATAAATTGTATTTCTACTAATAGATCAAACCCTAGCTCTTCACCCTTGGGATGTGTTTTTCAAAAATGGGTTAGTTGGATCATGGTGTCAATATGACCTTAAATACCCCTCTATCAGTGAGTGTTGCTTACATCTTTAATACTCCAATTAGGGCCTCAAACTTATGTATTCATCCCTTATGTGTTAGAGTATGTGTGAACAATGGTGTAATATATTATATGTAGATGCATGTAATTATCTAGTGTGTAAATTGACAAATAATTCTCATGGGATGATCTTTGGATGCTTCAAACATTTTTTATGATTACTCCTATGATTTATATGAAAATAAGGAAAAATAGGGTAGTAAAACCCAATTGTGTAATTGGTTGAATGAGCCTAAATAGGTTCTTTCTTGGTATTTATTAGATGATTAATGAGAAGGATTAGACTTATATTTATACCAAATCTTTTGAAAATATCTCATGGTATTTAAATAAGATAAATAGGGTAACCCATAAATTTTGAATAATTTACAATTTAGATGACTTTTGAGGACTAGGCACTAGCATCAATGCTAATGCACCTCTATGACTAGTAGTGTCTAGAAGGATAGATTACATTTGAGGATCTAAAACTAATAATGAAGGACGTATATCAAGTTTTAAGATTTATATATAGTACAGGAGATCTAAGTCATCATAATGATAAGATCTGGACTATAATATAAGCAATTAAGCATAGTGAGATGTCAAATGTGATCCTCTTAATAGTGGGAAGGTCCAGAACTAAAGGATAGAATCATAATTGGTATTTTTATAATGTACATGATTAAGATGCCATAAATATTTAGTTTTAGTATCTATATTTTCCCCTCACCTTTAATATAATAATGCATAAGGATGAAATTACTAAGGTAAAAGAAATAAATGTGCACCTAGGTGTGTACAATGCACCTTCCCTTTATTTGAGCCCACTTTGAGTGTTTTTATGGTGTATGACCTATAACAAAGAACAAGTTACAATATAAATCAATACACATAGTATGAAAGTTGAAATAATTTAAATGCTTGAAAGGGAGTAAAGTTGTGTGTCATTAAAACCATATTGTCCCCTTGTATTTTTCTTGTTAAATATGTTTCCTTATGAAGCATTAGAGCTAAGAAAGGTTCAAAAAATAAACATGGATATTTGAAGAGGGATATTGAGTTTATGATTTTATAACATACCCCCACTAAAATATGAAAACTATGTAAATGTGGAGTTTATGCCTTTATGGCATGTTCCCATTGATATGCCTCCCCCCCCTATTGAGGTGATGAGAATAGAATCTGATAGTTACCTTACCTCAAAAGAGATAAGATAACCATATTATTTGTGTATGAATCATGAAGAATATATGAGTAATATGTCTATGTAGATATATCAATGAAACACACAATATATGATCCCATCAAGCCATAAGATGCATGATATAGATCATGAAAACATATAGAAAGTAACAATACAATCTCAAAAAATAGTAAATCACACACACAAAAGCACTCAATTTAATGAAAAATAATAGTCCAAGGAGACCTCATAATAGGGGCATGTTCAAATGCTACACAATCGAAAGGAAATGACATATTCAAATGTATAATCAGCATAAAATGACATATTCAAATGTTTAAACAACATATAATTGCTTAAAGGGAAATAGGCAAGGAACATATTCAATTTTTCCTTGAGATATACAATATAAATTAATAAAATACACTCAATGAAGTGACAATGTGAATAAATTAAGTATAATCAACCTGCATAAGTAAATCATACTAGTCCTTTCATATATGTGTTATCAAAAAATGTCAAGTAACATAACACATCAAGTACACTTGTATAGACATATGTAAGCATTAGTATATAATATCAAACATTATAATGTTAAATGGTCATAAATTATATGTAACTTGTACCAATCATGATCAATTAATCAAATGCCCCCAATACAATAAATGACATAGGTAGAGGATTTCAACATCTTTATGTACATGTGTCATGTGTATATGGTATGCTTATATCACACTCAAATATATATGAAACATGTTATGTATATAAATTAAATGATATTATATCTACTAACATGAAGTAAACAACATAAGTTCCAAGGATCTAGTAAACATGAGAATGTTGAATGTTTTTTATATTTTTAAATTATTTGAATGTTTTTGTACTTTCTTGAATATTTGATTTTTTTGGATTGTTTGAAGATTAAAAAAATTATAAATCAAGGGATAGATTATTATCCCATATAAAGGATGATCATAAGGTGATCTATACTCAAAAAAAGGTGAATCATACTAGTGATACTACCAAGGAGCAAGTATAGGTGTCCTATATGGATTTGCAGAGTCAAAAATACTATGTGTATTCCTAATAGGACTATGTGGTCATCAATGAGTAGTAATAAAAGTAGGGGTTTTGTAACCCATTGATGAGTCCCATTTGGTTTATTTGGATTAGCTATAATTTTAACACATTTAGTTGTTCTATGTAAATGGGTATGTTGTGTAGGAGTAGATCTCTATTGTAAATGTCTTTCAAGTATATACCACCTAGGAAAGGGTATTTCCTATTGCTTACCCTTTCATGAATGACTAACCTTAATAAGTTTATAATTAGTTGTCTAGGAATAAAATTCTCTTGTTCAAGTGGATGTTCATATGGAATTATAGAAACTATGACTACCATGTTGGTATGAATGTATTTAATACACCCATGCATTGTGGATGGTATTGCATAGAGTTTATCTATTCAAGGTCATCATAATAACATATAAAATACTCTTATATCTAATATAACTTAAGATTTAATAACCACATGTGATGGTCCTATAGACACTCATTTTTTACCAATTTCATGTCTAAACTAGGTACTAGATTGATTTCTAATAAATGATGTAATTTAAGCCTAAAAGTCACTGGATTTCCCAATTTCATCTAAGGGATATAATTTCTTAGAAACATGTAAAATATTTCTTATTTATTGTATTACCATGTATGCACCAATAACCTATCTTGGATTCAACCCTAGTCAAATTGAAACTTAGTAAATTGACAATCTTGGCATGTTGATCTATTAATACAAAACATTAAAAATAATTGCCAAATGCCAAAAACCCTAAGTAAGATTAATTAAAAAGTAAATTTTAATTAGATTCGTAAGTAAAAATTCCAAATTGAATTAGGGAAATCCATTTTCTAAAAAAGGATTTTTCAATAAAGATGAGGTTAAATTCAAGGGAGCTAATAATATGTTTTCTTAATTCCTAAAATTCAAAGAAAAGGTGAGTCACAATATCATAAATATCTTATATGAGTTGTCAAGCATTCATAATTGATTTGACCCAACCCAGAGTTAACCTAAACCCAACCTAAGTTATTTTAGACTTAACCAAAGTTATAACTAAACCTAACCTCCATAGGGTTAGATTTAGTTTTGAGACCTATAAATACAAGTTCCCTCACTCTTTCTAAATAAGATTTTGTGTGTAAGGATATTCTACAATAATGCCTTCAATAAGCCATCAAAGTAATGTTATAATGTTAAAGTGATATCAAGCTTCACACCTAGCCAAGCCAAGCAAAGCCATATGTGGCCTTAGAGAAATTCTGCCAAGAAGGAGAATGCATTGATCAAAGTCTCTAATGCCATAGACCAAGCAAGAACATATTTGATGTCAATAAGTGAACACTAATTTTGACAAGGGAGGTAAAATTATCATGTGTTTATATCTCTTATTTGTATTTTTGTTCATTATGTTATGTTCCCCACAATACTTAGGCAAGAGTGGTTTAGTTTCATTGAATTGTTATACTTAAATTTTCTTGAGATTCACCAACTAATAACTAATGACATTTGTGTGCTCTTTGAATTCTTAAGATACATAATGGCATTCCCAGTGGGACCACGCACCCCATATGAACTAGATGAATGATGTGCAGCCTTCAAAATTCATAAAAATATCACTTACATCTTCAAGTTTTCAGTTTTATGCTCAAAATTCATGTCATTTTATTTAGTTACTAATCAGTGACTTTAACCTATTAAACGTTGACTTCACCTATTTTGTCCCTATGAAAACTACCCAACTTTAGGAGGCTCGTTTAAGGTCATCCAGACTCCATTTTTTATTTTTATTTTTAAAGCCATGTGTTTCATCATGAATTTGTAGATTATGTAGTTAGCTTGCCTTCATATTATATGTAGCTTTCATAATATATAATATACAAGAATGTTGATTTATATTCCAATCTAACTTATTTTTCATAGGTTTCACTTTCTAAAGACCACATTTAAAACTTCTAACAAGTTTTTGTAGGTTTTTTCAAGCTAGAAGAAACCATTTTGCATCCTAAAAGGCCATTTTTAAATTTTTTTTGGTGCTTGAAACTTGAACAAATATTTTTCAAGTTTTTATAAAGGGCAAATTTTCATTCACATTTTTATTGGTGCCCTAAAATGAACATTCACTTTGGATTAGAGATCTTAAGAGATTTTCCTTTTTTGTTTGTTCTTTATTTGTTTATTAGTTTCAAAGTTTTTAAATTAAATTCCTTGTAACAAAATGAACTTTTCATGTATGCTCTCCCCCCATCCCCTTTAGGGAACTCAAGTGATCAAAAACACCTTATTTATTGCCTTATTTGTTTAACCTAGAATGAAATAAACATCACATATGTTCTCCCCAATTTTTGACTGACTTGGGTGACCCAAAAATGACCTTTAAAGTCTTTCAATTTTCATTTATTTATTTTTTCTGCATTAGCTTGTGGGTGAGAGTTCATTGCCTCCTCACAAGTTCTTTAAGGGTGTGTTGACCTGGGGTTTCATCTCCTAACATTATACTAACCCCAATCTATGGTGGGGTATATAAATTATGCATGTGATACTAGGATTGAACACTTTATGAGTAATTACTAATGAAAACCCAAATCATTTTATGCTAAACAATAGAGTTTATTAAGCAATACATAGTTGAAGTCATTATGTAAAGAACTATACCTTTATATAGCAAGTTAGCGAGTTTGAATCCAATTGAAATGATGTACCATTGTGTTATCCACACTTGAGACCATTTAGATCATTTTAAAACTTATATATTTTATCAAATTCCACTTTGTCATGGAATATCTTGCCAAATGTTGAGTATTTCACACTCTAAGTTCGTGCCACATACCAATGCTTTAGAGATAGAGGGGGGCCTAAAAACTGTACCTAAATGCACTCTTTAATTTTTGGATTAACACTTAATTTATTTTTAGCATTGGTATATTGGTGGAAAATTTTCCAAAATCTATGCACACCTTGTCAGTTTTATGGATAGGACATGTACTTAGTGTTTTTTATATTTTATTTTACTAACATGTGTTTTTGGGTGTAAAAATTGTTTTTGTGTCAAAATTTGAAATGATACTAAACCTTCACATGTTTTTACACCACTTTGAATTAAGAGGTGTTATGCTACCAATTTTGTTTCAAATAGTTGCCTTGGAGTTTCTCAAAAAACCATTTGTGTGCCACTTGTTTATAGGAGTGTTATTACACTACCAACTTCATTTCAAACATTTACCTTGTATTTTATTCTAAAACCATTATTATATCACTTGTTTTAGGGAGTGGTGTTATGTTGTTGATTTTGTTTCAAACATTTTCCTTGGATTTTATTTGGAAACCATTGTCATACCACTTGTTTGAAGGAGCATCATTATGCTGCCAATTTGGTTTCAAACATTTACCTTGGAAGTTTTTCAAAACTACTTGTTTATACCACTTATTTGAAGGAGAATTGTTATGATGTCAAAATCATTTCAAAACACTTGCCTTGTTTGAAACCATTCATACCTTTTATTTTAAAATGTAGGGTTACATTGCATATTTGAGTTTAGGCCATTATTCATTTAAAAATCCAAGTCTTTCAAAAATCTCATTCAAGAATCTATCTTTTGAAGTTCAAATATAAAACAATTAGTTTACATTTAAGTCTTGTCTACAACTTGGGATTTATTGGTTCACCTTTCTATCTTTAGATTGTGCAACTTACATGGATTTTTAATTTGATTTTTAAAAGGCCTTTGCCTCGAAACCAAGTGTGCCATTTATTTCAGATCAAAATTTATTTAGACTCAAATTTTTTTCAAATTAAAGTGTCTAGCCCAAGTTATCTACCAAAACCTATTTTACATTCCTCGATTAAGTTTTTCTAAAATACCTATCCCAATTTTTTTGTGTCAAGACCTTTTCCATGTGCTTAGACTAGGTTTATTTTCATATACCTAGACCAATGCCAAATTCCATGTTTAAATTGACCTTTTCCTAACATTAAGTATTTTATCTAACTTGACCTATCATGTTAAATCAAGGTTTGTTTTTAAACCCACATTATAATCTAATCACGGTCATTTTCACCCCTTTTAGACCATGCCAATAAAGCCAAATCTAACCTAGACCTAGACCAAGTTCATTTCATAACCAAGAAAAAGTTCAAGACCATTTTCGTAGACCAATATTTCCCTCTTTAGGATAATTTCCAAACCCATCCATGTCAAATATCATATGTTGAGATCACCCTTCTTTGGGCCAATTAAAATTTCAAGTTCACATTTTTAATTATAATGGTACCACTCCCTTACTTATGTTGTTAATCCTCCTTTGGCTTATGTTATCAACAAATATCCACAATGACCAAGGATTACCATGCCATGCCCTTGTATTTTGGCCTACATTAGCAACCAAGCTTTGTGATACCCAAAGATTACCATTCTAGGCCCTCCTTATTTGGCTTGTATTAACAACTAAGCTCCAAAGTACCCAAGGATTTCCATTCTAGGCCCTCTTCCTTTGACTTATGTTAACAACCAAGCTCTATAGTTCCCTACAATTACCATTCTAAGCCCTCCTCCTTTGGATTGTGTTAGCAACCAAGCTCCATAGTACCTAAGGATTACCACTTTAAGCCCTCCTCTTTTGGTATGCATTAGTAACCAAGATCTGCAATGCCTAAAGATTAACATTCCAAGTCTCCTCCTTTGACCTAAATTAACAACCAAGCTCCATAGCACCCAAGGATTACCATTCTAGGCCCTTCCCAATTTTCTTCCAAAGCTGGTAGCTCATTATCTCAACAAGGATACACAATGGCTACTAGATATATCAGAGTTACCATCCTAGACCCACATCTAGTCTTTATTGAGCTTATTTACAAAGAGATCATTATTGAACCATAGGTATTGATTTATCCATTATTGAGCATACTTATAAAATCCCCATTTTGCTCCAAAATAATCCTCTCCAAGAGAGGTTGGACCCTTCTAACAAGAGTTTTTGAGAAAATATTTAATGCATTAGAGCATAGGCTTATTAGTCTGAAGTTTTTCATTTGATTTTCTCCTAGTTTCTTGGGAATTAGGATGAGGAATGTATTATTAAATTATTTAAGAATAGAACCATCTCTAAAAAAATTGCATACCATGGCCTATACTTTATCATGTAGGATGTCCTATAATTATTAAAATAAGAATGGAGGAAATCCATCTAGCACAAGGGAATTATTTCCCTCCATGGATAAGATAGTCACATTGACCTCTTCCATGAAAGGGGGATTGAGAATTTCCACATTATCTAATTAGGAAATAATCTTGGGGAGATTTTGTAAAAGACTCTTTTTTAGGATGATGTCTTGTGAGTTATTTTCCTTTATAAGATTCATGAAGTAGTGTATGGTCTGTTCATTTATAATATCTTCATTTTTTCACTTATTGCCATCCTCTTGAGTTAATTTAGAGATTATGTTTGTGTTCCTATTTTTAAATGCTAATTGGTGGAAGAATTTGATGTTTTTATCACCATCCTTTAGCCATTAACATCTATATTTTTGTTTCCAAAAGGCTTCCTCTTTAGCCTCAAGGTTGTGATACTTGTTGAGAAGATAAATTTCTTGGGAGTCCAATAGCTCATTAGATCATGAATATACGTGTCCTCTTCAAACTTCAATAGGTCCTCCTCTATGGTCGTATTTTGGTTTAAAATATTCCCAAAGACCTCTTTGTTCCAAAATTCTAACTTGGTCTTTAAGTGATTGAGATTCTTGACTAGGATGTACATGCCAGACCTAGAGAAGGGTTATTTCCACCAATCCTTAATGGAGTTGTGGAGGTCTAGATAGTGTATCTACATGCTCTCAAATTTGAAAGGGTGGTTTTTTGGTTTTGAGACCTTTTCCCCTTAAAATAAAATAGGGTTGTGGTTTGATCCAATCCTAGGTAATGAAGATAGAGAACTAGTGTAATGTGTGTCCCAACTAAGAGAAAATAAAACTACGTCAGGTCTTACTTGAATTAATTTCTCCCTGAGTCTTCTATTTGACCATGTGAAAGGATTACCTTTAAGGTCCACATCAATGAGGCCTGCTTCCACTACAAAATCATTCAACTCAATCATGCTTTGTATCTAGTAGGGTTAGAAAAGTATTGAAATCCCTGATAACTAGTTTTAACTAATTTTCTTTGAGTCTCCTAAAGATAACTAGATCCTCCCAGAGTTTTCTCTTATCATATTTAGAGTTTGGGGAATAAATGTTGGATATTATCCATTCATTATTATTTATTATATCCCTAAATAATACAACATGGTTATTTCTACAAATCAAGTTTTCTCCTTCCAAGTTTTATGAGTTTCATAGGACAGCTAGCCCACCTGAGGCTCCATTTGAGCTTGAAATGATATAGTTATCCCTTTTCCATATCTTATCACTACATCAATTAAAATATTCTTTAGACATCTTGGTCTCTTGAATAAATAGTACAATAGGGTCATTCCTTTTCTATAACTTCCTTACCAACCTCTATTTACTAGGGTTATTGAGCCTCCTCACATTCCATGATAGGAATTTCATTTGTTTAGTTTGTGAAGTGATTCTTAAGGGTATTTTAGTTAGCCTTATCAATCTCATTAGTTGTTTCCTTCCTCCTGACTGATTGAATAGGTGTTATACTTAGGGATTTAAGTGCTTTTCTCACATAAAATATTAACATAAATATATTATATCTTACTTATACAAATCATTAAGAGCATAATTTTCTTCATAAGGCTCCAGTTTCTTGGATTCATAGGCCACAACTAAACCATATTGCATGAAAACTCCTCCTAAACTATCTCCTTAAGCATTTGTTATAACTGAAAATAGCCATTTGGATTCAAAATTTGTAACACTAGTGCAAAAGTAAGCCTTTACTTTAAAACCTAAAAGGCTTCTTCACACTTATCTGACCACACAAAACACTGCTCTTTCTATTGAAGAGAAGTAATAGGGTTAACTATTTTGGATAAATTTACTACAAACTTCTAGTGGTACCTTGTTAATCCCATGAAACTATGCACCTCATGCACATTTTTTGGTATTGGCCAATCCATGATGGCCCTAATCTTAACCAAATCTATTGAAATTCCCTCAACATATATGATGTATCCCAAATTCTATAATCTTCCTTGAAATAAAACACACTTGGACAAATTCTAATAAATCTTTTGCTTTTGTAACCATTACAAAACTAATCTCAAATGCTCAACATGATCTTCTTCATTCTTGGAATATATGAGGATGTCATCTAAAGAGACTAACACAAATGGATTAAGATGATCTCTGAACACACTATTCATGAGATTCATAAAATTTGCTAGTGCATTGGTTAACCTAAAAGGAAGTACTATGAATGCATCATGCCCATAATAAGTTTTGAAAGTTGTTTCTAGAATATCTTCTTCCCAGATCCTCAACTAATGATATCCTTCACAAAGATAAATCTTTGAAAAGATAATTACACCATTCATTAGATCAAAAATATCATTAATGTGAGCTAATAGATACTTATTATTAATTGTTTCCTTATTAAGCATGTATTAGTCGATGTATAGATGAAGGGTTCCATCCTTCTTAATAAATACTACAAGTGTTTCCCATGGAGAAACACTTAGCTTAATCAAACCTTTAGCCAACATCTCATGTAGTTGTGCCTTAACTCAACTAGCTCTACTTTTATTATCCTATAAGGTTTCTTAGACTATGGTTGTGACCCTATAATGATATCAATAATGAAATAAAATTCCCTTTTTGGAGGAAATTATGGAAATTCTTCTAGAAAAACATTTTGAAAAATATTTTAGAAAGGTATAGTCTTCCAAGAAGGGTTCCCTAGCTTCAACAACTTCATCCATTTTTACTAGGAATGCTTGACGCCCCTTATGTTGAGCCTTATTTAATTAGATGATTAAAATGTACCTAGATTTAACTCCCTCTAATTTCTCTATATTTGGGTTTGGTTTCCCAAATCATCCAAACATTCAACATTTTTAAGTATTCAACTTTGGCTTTATGCTTCGAAAGTCAATTCACTCCTAGGGTCACATCATATGACCCTAGTAGTGTTGCATAGAGAAATAACCATGGTGAATAATAATAACTTGATTTATACCTCAACAAGACATCTATCAACCTTGACCTTAGACTCATTCCCATACTATATTGACCATGTATTTACCATAAAACTAACTTTCCTAGATAATTTATTTAACATTCTAGAAGAAATAACACTCTAGGAGAAATAAAGCACTCAGTAGCTCAAGTATAAATCAAAATAGAAATTGGATGACCAAATAAATTACCTGATACTTTGATGGAAGAGGCTTGAAATTCAGCTTATTGATGTAATAACCCCTCAAGGTTAACTAGAGTTTAGTAACAAATAAATAAACTCGATTCAGCAAACAATAATATAGCAATTAAGATCTCTAACTAAATGCATCATTAAAATAACTATTAGTTCAACCAAAGGGTTTAAGTGTTAATTCATTTAGCTAGTGATCAGATTAAATTTTATTGACTTGATTTCATAAAAATAATATATTAAGAGCAATAAATATCCATAATAATAATTTAGCCACTATTGATTAAGTATTTCATTAAGTATAATAAGTTTTCAGCCAATTTTTGTTGTTTTACAATTTACATAAGAAAATAAAATAATACAATAATACATATCTAAATAATCAGATTACAATAATATAACGTTCCACATAAAATATGAGTCACAATGAACTCATTTATATCCAAAAATAATATGAGTGAAGATTTTATCAGTTGACTATTGGAAGGGGAGGGAGAGTATCATCTAAGTGTTTTTCCACACCAACCACAGACCATGATCTCCCACATAATCTCCCAACAAGGGAATGGCCCTCCCTTAATGGATGGGAAAATAGTGATAGTGCAGAAATAGAGAAAGTCAACTAAATACCCATGTGTTGTAAGATAACTATCACATACATCATACCATAAATAAATATGATCTAACATGATATCACGTTAAACATGCAAAATAAATCAAACTAGTGAAATGATAATGTTCAAACCATAAACATTACTTTGGCCAAATTTTCCATATATTTTTAAGATCTCTAGGATCAATCAATTTCACACATACTACTCATTTAGATTTCATTTACCCTAACCAATATTGACACTAACTAAATCATTGAAATTCATCTCACTCATTTATCTAATGTCAATAATTTTAGATTTATATATAACCATATTTAATAATTAAATCAACAGATTTAATATATAGATTTTCATATAAAATGCCACTACATAATAAATACTAGGGTACCCTATAATTTAAGATCCATTTAAAAATTAATAATAACACATTCATGTATCCATAAGGTTATTTTTACACATATTTGAATATCCAATAATATATACATAATACAACTGTATAACATTTAACCAAACACAAAATACTATTTAATTGAAAGCATCCCTTAACTCAATAAATTTCCCTTTCAATTATGTCTTAATTCTAAATCATGTAATAAAATTCATTCCTTCACAAATACTTTGATATGAATAGTGCATCTATCCTTTTATAAACTTGATTGTATTGATATTTATGTCTCTCTCTCTCTCTCTCTCTCTCTCTCTCTCTCTCTCTCTCTCTCTCTCTCTCTCTCTCTCTCTCTCTCTCTATATATATATATATATATATATATATATATATATATATATATATATATATATATATATATATATATATATATATATATATATATCAACATTTTTGTGAACTAGTTATAAGTTATAAACACATCTATTAGTAGATAGTCATTCATCTTAAATGTAACATTAGCCCATCATAATTAAACAAGATAATGAAACAACTTGGTTAGACACATAACCACACACATATTCCAATCTTTTATTCACACACATAGTCTATAACTGAGGAATAAAATTTATAATAGTGCACAGATTCCTTCAACATCTTATACTCAAAAAATTGAGAACATGATTTACTCGAACCATATTCAATATGTTTTATTAAAAGCTTGTGCCTCCAAAATCAATTATTAGATGACAAAACATTTTTTTTTTCAACTATACTATATTCCTTTAAAAATAGAATGAATCATGTCATTCAAGATTGATATAAGAAATAATATTCATGTATAGACCATTAATTCCTGTACAAATTTTAATATTAAGGAAAACATCAAAACTTTTGCTCAACTTAAATATCAAATGTTACTATATCCATAAGTCAATATGTAGTTTTATTAATCCAAGTCTAAATTTGACTGATTAAAGTCTATAAGTCAACCTAAATTAAAACCATGTAATGATTCTAAAACCTTATGTACATAGCTAGTTATTAACCCAAAGTAAGGTATTATTAAACACATAATTTTGGCTAAGATGGGTCCTTCGTATTTAATCCTGTGGATGGGTCAAACCCATCCCCATAGTCACATACAAATGACCCATATAATAGTTTCAACAAAAATCTTAACTAACAAAATAATGTCCATATTTAAATCCTTTTAACTATCAACCAAACAAATCTTCAAAGCTCAACAAAAAATCCCCTTTTATACTAAGTCTAAAAAGATTGAAACCCTCCCACTATTTTTTAAACCATACCAACTGTCCAAAAATCCTTATTAAAAATTTAAACACAAATATAAGTATGCATTGATTTATACATAATTGGTAAATTTGACCCTATTCTAGGGTTTGATTCTAAAAATAAGACAGTAATAAAAATAAACACAACCTGAAAATTTTATTTTTGAAAATGTTCAAAACCCATTAAATGTCACTATAGGTTTGAAACCCTTACATAATCTTTCAAAAAAACTAACAGTCCTTGTTTTCATGCTTAATATTTTAAACATAAAGAAAGTATGAAGAGATAAACAACTGGCAGGGTCGACCCTTGTCTAGGGTTTGAACCCTTAACACAATAATAAAATAAACTTATATCCAGTCAAAAAAATAGTTTCATATATATTAAAAACTCACAAAAATTGGTTATAAAGCTGAGTTTGATTTAAAGCATACACAGTCAACTCCATAAAAAGGGGTTTATTTTTATATACATGGTCATCCCTCTAGATGGGTCTTACCCATCCATAGGGTCGGCCATAAATTATTTTAACTTCTCAAAAAAATTCATAACCCATAATAATTTTGTACTCATATTAATTCATGGCTTGCACTACAATGAAAATCGAAACAATAATTTAAATAGACCCTACCTCAATCTCCTCGCCCAATCCAAATTTATTTCTTTTCTTTCAATTTTCTTTTCTCTAAAGCTCTCTTCCTATCTATCTATTCCATCCTCCTTTCTCCACCATCCCCATCTCTATTTTATCTCCATCTATTCCTAACTGGTTCCCAAAAAAAATCTATCATTTCCTCATAAAATTTCCATAGTCTAGTTAACTCTCCAAAATTCCATCATTTACTATCCATGCTGAAGATATAGTCCAAATACTTCATAATGACTTAAAAATTATCGAAGCATCTTCCCAAAGAACCCTAAATTATCTATATATTCCCAATCAAAAAATAAATTAAATCATATAATTAACAATGATAACATTGACTTCACAAAAATATTATCATGCAAATAAAGGTAGTAATTTAGATTTTATGACTTACGAATGTCACAATACAACCATGCATGAGTGGTGTGAGTTGAAGGTCTTTTGACTTCAAATAACCATGCCATAATGAAACATCAAACCATGCCTTTATCCATGACATAATTTTAGGCCAAATAAAAATAATAAACCTTATTAAGATTCCTAAGACCATGTTTTGAAAACATACTATTATACAATGCCAAGGTTAAAACCTTATTTATTGCATAAAAGTTTCTATTTGACTAATGAATGAAGATGTGTCTAGGTTTACATTCCAACACTCAATAATAAGAAATATACCCTATATTTAACATGTTTATAGATCTAGTATAATTTTATTATACATTCTAAACTAAACATGACCATTCAAAATGAAATCAATGTCAAGACAACCGAACAAAACTTTTTAATAAAACAATATCAATATGAGACTTTTGTAACAAATGTTGTGATAACTACTAATTCATGAAATAAATTAATTAAATGTTTCATTTAACCTCAGCAAGTGTTTGCTATACTTTTCTAAATCATATGGCTCATAAATTCATTCAATGGAGTATGATCATCATATAAGAATGAATGAAAACACATTGCCAAGTTAGAAAATATGCAAACACAGTAATCAATCACATCCTCATGTTGTAGAAATAAAAATAAACAAGAAATTTTCACACAATCCTACTTTTCATGGTGTATTTTGGGTTTCATGTTCTCTTTCTCCCCACATTTCTTAATCTGCACCATCCTCTCTGATGATACCCTTCTTTGGTCATAGTTAAGAGGTGGCAATCCATCCTGCATCCACCTCAGTAAAAATGAATAGTGGTTATACAAAATCATGTTAAAGAATATAATAATTATTGTAACAAAATATATTGCTTAATCATGATTAAAATGTACCATACATAATAAAATAAACTAACTAATCAATTAACAATGATGATTATAATTAATAAACATTGTCCAAATTAGCATATAACTAATTACAGTTAATTAACACATTAAGTAAACCCATTATTAACCACAAGATTAGAAATAATAAGTCTAGAGGAATATCAAGATGTAACAATTGATTATCCACTACCACATGGATATGTTGTTGGAAGGTTCCCTACTTTGAATAAGAGGTTATGTTCTTTCTTTTACCATCTGTCTTCCATCGAGGACAGTATTTGGCATAATGATCTCCTCCATAATTAAAGTATCCTCCTTGTGGTCCCTTCCTCTTAGCCTAATTTGCATCCTTAAATCCTTCTATAAAACTTCCTCATGGTTTCCTATTCCTATAGGTATTACCAAATATTATATTTTGACTATTGAACTAGTTCTTGGAATTTTCATTTCATTTCCAGTTCTTCTTCTTGAAGGGTGTCTAGGAACTACCAAACTTTTCTTGTAATTCTCTCTAAATTTTCCTAGTTAGTTCAACTTTTTCACTTAATTAACCACATTTTTGAAATCCTAATCCATGGTGGATGGTCCATACACATCCACTTCAAAGCCAATTTGGGTTTTTAGGCCCATAATGAATTCCCTAATTTAGAAATACTCATCCTTTTGGTACTGTAAAATGTACTTCAAGAGCTTTATAAACTTTTCCCAATATTCATTTATTGAAAAATCTCCTTGCTTCAAGTTTTGAAAATCTATCAAATTCTATTCAAAATAGAGCTAAGGTAACCACCATTCTCTGAAAAGAGTCACAAATTGTTCCCATGTAGTGGTAGTAGAATCCAAGTTCATTTTGAGCTTATTGTTAGCCCATCAAGTTGTTATTTCACCAGTTAGTTGGTAAGCTCCCCATATAAACTTAGTTACCTCAAAATAGTTGAATCTCAAAGGAATTATCCATCTCTATGAGCCAAGCTTTAGATCCATCACCAAAAACCATATCGTTGAACTTGGGTGGATTTACTTTCTTCATGTCATGAACAAGTTCTGCAGTTACTTGAGCTCTAGAAACTTGTTACACTTCCTCATGCCTTTGATCCTAAGAAATTTATTTCTATTTAGGTTGTTCCTCTAAAACTTCCTATTATTTTTCCTCTTTACGTCTATGGTCTTCTTCCTCAATATTTGTTATTATATCTCTAATCGCATTCAAAATAGCAAGAATCTAATCAAGTTTTATAACTTGCTCTGCTACTATCTGATTAGGATCAATTGATGGGTTTCCATTAAAGGGTCCCTCTCCACATGATTTACCATGAATCATTCTCATTTTTAAAAATTAGGAGAATAGAATTATGTTAGTTGACTCATTAGGTCTAAGAGCTAAACCTTAAGCTTTGATACCACAATGTTAGACCCCATTGGGCTAACCAATAGTTACACTAATTTTTTTTCATGTAATCATTGTTAATATTATTTATAGTTAATCATTTATTACTTGAAAACTAAATGAATCAAAAGCAATATATTTTAAAATCACATTAGCCCACTAGCTAAATCAAATCTATTTAGTACTAAAGCAATAAACTATTCTATAAGATGAATAATTATAAATTAGGTACATCAAAATGGACAAGTACAACAACTATTGATGTAATCTATAAATTAGTCATAAATGTGTTTTTATCCAAAGCTATGTACATTTTATAATAATATACAAATACACATCCATTGTTGATTTCAATACCCATCCAATAATAAGGTACAATATAGTATACATAATAAGTATAGTAGTACAATATGAGTTACACAAAATAGATCTATGATCTACCACATAGCCTGAGTATAATTCCATCTGGTTGAATTAGTTGATAGAGGGGAAGCATCATCTAAGGGATTTACCTACCACCATAGACCAATGTTCTCCCACCGACCACTTTACTGGGAGTGTCCCTAATGTTCATGGAGGGGAAGATAAAAATAGTGTGGATATCAAAAAACAGTTAAAACCTATGTGTGTAATATCACTATTACATGTAGTAATCAAACAAACTAGGGAATATATTCATGTATCTAAATAATATTAGCAAACACATGTAAACTATAAGTACAATGAAATGACAATGTATCAGCGTTAACATTATTTTGGTCAAATTTCTCATTATAAAACTTTAGGTTTAACAAATTTGAGTAATTTTCACTCACACAAAGCTCTCTGCTTCTGAATTATGACATAATGATATCAATAGGTATGCATATGATTTACCCACTGGCATACTCATATATGTATCTCTTATTATCCCAAATATAGTCTACATTTAAAGATTCAAAAGAAGAACAATATTATACCATGAAACAATAAATTATGTAAACAATCATGAATCAAGAATCCAACTGATTCAAATACTTATCAGCAAGATGAAAACATAGATTCATCAAAGCATGAGATTTCATAATAGATATGTACTTTAGACTTAGAATAAAAATAACATATTTTTTTATCACCATTTTTACAAATAAATATATATCAAGTCAATACATGATCAACAAAATATTTTAGGGATCTCGAATGATTTTTAGCATGGGTTAATACTATAGTTATCCTTTTACTATTATACATTTATTTTATATCATCATACTCTAACATAGAATAAAATTGTAATATTTCTAGGTGATATTCAAATCACATCTTGCATACAAATTCTTCCTCAATTACATATTTAAAATAACTATCACTCCAATATAGAAGTTTGAAAATGAACACCTATTTTTTAGGTATATCCTATATATAAAATAGAAACCAAAAACTTGAGATTATCATCTTTACTATATCAAAAGATGATATTCATAGGTTTCTATAAAAAAATCATCTCTAGACAATTATAACTTGCATACATGATAGGGTGTTTATATTTCAACTTGAAGTGATACTCCTTCATTAATTAAGGTTCACATAAATTCAATATTATCAATAAAGAAAAACACTCAAGACTTATTTATACTTAAGCTTACAAAATTGAAATTTATATTTTCTATAAAAATATACCCATGTATACATTATTCAACAAACCCTTAATCGACACACCTAGGTCTCTAAACATAACTATATATTTTGAAAATCTTACTACCAAAAATATAATCCTTCAAGTGTTTACCACTTTTTCATTTTCACCTACAACAAGGATATTGGATCACTATTACTTTTGACAAGGAATCTTTAAATATTCATTCATGGGCCTCAAATTCATAAGGGAATCTTACACAAATCTATTATCATTCCCTATTAAAAATTCAAAGCTATAACCCTATATATAAATACATTAGTATTATAATTATATTCAAGTATATTTATATTTTTTATTTTAATCATAGATCACCTAAGATAACAACTAATGACATGCTTATTATCAACCCAAGTTGCACTCTATTGAAGGAGGTTGTTCAGACCTACTTCAAACTTGAACTAACATGGGAATGGCCTAAAGGTTGTGGGTGACCTTATAACTAGACCAAACCTATAGATTATGGGGATAGCTCCCCTAGTACATCACTTATGGATCAGTTACTAAAAAATACTTGATTTTGGGTTTAAAAAGGATAGAAATTTCATAAAAAAAATCTACTTTAAGGGATGTTGATACACCTATGTAAACATTCATCCACTCAATTTACACTTCAACTAAAACTAATAAGCAATGTAAATGACCGAATCTTTTAACTCCAAGGACTCCTATGCAAAAGTGTTTCACATAAATGTTTCAATAAGTGATCAAATCATGAGGGTAATGATGGAAGGCCTAATTCAAGACACTAACCAATCAATATCTCCATTCCAAAGCTCATTTACTCAACATTCAAACACTATATGTGACCTATATAAGATCATCTAGTAGCTTGGTGAGACTAAGACCTACCAAGGGAGAAAACACTACTACATTTGAAAATAAAACTAATTAGACACACTAAACATGTATCAAATAATCTAAAAATATCCATTTTATTCACTTAAGAGGTTACAAAGTGCCAATCTTAGCAGAGTTTCCTCGTGCCCAAGAAAAGGATTATAAATTAAGGCCTTTTTAGCCTAAATATAAAGTAGAATAAGGAGATAAGGAGGAGTTTGGCATGGATGAGATATTAAAATGTCTTCCATCATCTTAGTCAACTCATTACTTTAGTTTCAATTAGTTACATAATCCTCCATAATATTTTTTATGCATTAATGCTCTCTAATGACTCCTCACGCACTGAGATGGGGTAGTTGAGGATGTAGTTGATTGATTCAACCTTCCTTAAATCATGTTAAACCCCTATTTGGGTGAAATAAATTATGTTATTGGTATTTTCAACAGTGATTAGGTGTAATTAGGCCATTATAGAACATACAACAACCATCCTCCTTTTGAGCATTTTGAACAAGTCAAGCAACTGACCTCTTCTTTTATTATGGCCATGGAATGAACACTTGAATATTTCAAATAATTTAGTTATATGGTGTAACTACTCTGTATTATCTCCTTTCACCAGCCCTTTATGCCAAATTTATGTCTCCTTTTTGAGACCAAGTAGGCCAAATAGGCCTATTAGGCCTATTAGCCTAACTATTAGTGTTTGGCAGCCATGAAACCTATGATAAACCTTAATAACCTATGTATGATTGAATTTTATCACTAAAACAACACCTTATACCATAACATAGGCCTTATTGAGCAAGAAACACCTGTAAACTTGCCACACTAGGTGACTATGTCACCTTTTCCTCTTTTTTTGTAGACTGGCTTATTAGAAGAGAGTCATATAAGAATTTATAGGTAGATCCTTGGGCATAAAATGTCTTTATAAGGTGAAAAAAGTGCCAAATAAACATCTCCAAGGATTGTAATCTTCTTAAACTACCTTATACCTCTTTTTCTACTCTTTTTCTTGAAAAAACACTATTTTATGATATGTTCGTATAGTTATGAACAACATGGTACCATGGTTAGGACCCTCTCTATGTGTAATTTATAATTCAAGTTTTTATCAAGTTATTCATGGGTGTTTGGGTACCAAAACATCAAGTTTTCTAAAACTAGGTTTGCCTTAGGGTTTAAGAAAGATTTTGGAGGTCCACCATCTTAACAATGTTTCATAAAGTATGGACCTCCAAAAAAAACTTATTTCCATGGATATTTATTCCATATACCCCTTAAAGTTTCTTTAGAATCTTTATTTCCCATACAAAAGGTGTGTCGAGATATGTACATAGGGAAAAGTTCTTGTAGTGTTATGTAGGTAGTTTGGACATGCTCGTAGTCTTAACAATGGTTCATAAACCTATGCCCCTAAATATAACTCTTTATATCATGGATCTTAAGTACCTAGGGATACTCAATTCCCACTAAGATAATTTGGTCCAAGTCCTCTTGTGATGAGAGATACAAGTATCTAAAATGATGGGCTGAACTAGTTGCCTAGAATGCCTAGTTTGAGCTAGCTTTTGAAGACTCAAATTGACCTTTTCTACTCTTTTATAGGCCTTTTAGGCTTCAAGACTGGTTTTAGGTCTGAAATGCTTTTACTGAGTTTTGGAGGTTTAAGGCACCTATGATGACTTAAGGGGTTCAAAATCATCATAAAACATTGTTTCCACTAATAGTAAACCTTTTTAAACTACCTCAACTTCCCATACTCCACTTTATCTCTATTATTTTATGATTGTGCCTATAGGTTACTCTGCTAGTTTGGGTGTTTGGGGAAGATAGAGGTCTAAAATTCCTTTTTCCTTCAATGATAGAGTTGATGGAGTTTGAACTCATGCTCTTAGGGTGGAAAATATCCCTAGAACCAAGATTTTTTATTAGTTTCATTCCATCATACTCTATATAGTATGCACCTCAGTGATATGGATGAGGTTGTTATATCTTGAAAACATTATCACATCCCTCTCACTAATCTATCATTTTTTCTTAACCTTAAACAACTTCCAAATATGTACCAAACTCTTAGCTGGTATGAATAGGCAAGTTTTATATTTGACCTCTTAGTTAACCCTCAAGGGCATTTTGTCTTGAAAACATGAATGTCACATACTCTAAAGAGCATATAAAGACACTATCATCATCCTTTCTTATCTCAAAAATCCTTCATGAATTATTATTTCCCTATCTTGTTCTCAAAACTCCCACTTATTCACCCAGTTTCCTTAATGACTACTAGTAGACTAGGGTAATTCTAAGACAAAATAGTGGTTTTTTCCAATAATTTTCTACCATTTAGAATAATATAAACATCATAACTTACCTATAATGATCATTTTTAACAAGTTTGAAAGTGTGATCACCCTTTTAGAGGCCTCAAGACTGTAAACTTTCCCAAGACTGCCCATATGCAGTGACTATGTTTCTTACATGTGGGTAGGTATGAATATGTGTGAATATCCTTTTACCATCCTCCACACCATATTATTTATCTCTAACATGATTCAATAAACCATATAGCTTGTCTAGGATATACCTTAGTGTTTATTACCTCATATTTATCCCTCCCTTTAGGCTTGACTTCCTAAAGTGAGTTATCGCTTGTGTATGTTCTTAAGGAGTCACCTAACTATGTTTTGAGATTTGAGGATTCATTTACCACACTATCATCCCTTTATAATGTTTTTTTAACCTTTTGGAATCTTAAATAAAGCTATAAATGGTTTCAAACAGCTTCTTTCTTCACTATCTTTCATCATTAGTCCACACCTTGCATTGCATGGTTGTAGGTGATTGTTAAGGATTATTTTATACGGACAGAGATGGAATTATATGATAAAAGACCTTAATTAAGTAATTAACATAACTCATGAACCTATTTCATTCATTTGAAATAATTTAGGTAACAATTCAAACTCCTTTCATTGAGATATCTCCTAGCCTCTCCTTTTTACAACTTTTCATGAAATGTTCTTGATTGTATTGTGCCTTGGTTGTAGGTGAGTATTCATCCATTTAATAGTGTTTAAGGCCACATAACATAATTTTATGACCATGATGGTTACCAACACCCTTCATTCCTCTAAAATAGTTGATATATGAGGTGAATTTGGATAGGTAGTAATGATGGTATGTGTGATGGTAATGGGATATGGAAACTGAGAATGGAGATGGAGTGATAAGCTTATACAATGGTTGAATGAAAGTGTGAAAGTATATGAAGATGAAATGAAACATAAGGAGTGAAATGAAACATGAATAAAACATCTAGACATTCATGAAGGATCCTAATCAAGCATAAACATGTGCCTTAACAATATATATCATTTTGAAGATCCTTGAACTATCATACACCATTGAAGGAGAAACCTATGAATCTCCCAATTATCGTAACAAATGCTAAGTTACCTTAACATCTACTAAACTAAGACTATGAGGGTGTTGAGGTAATATTTATGTTTTCTAAGCCATGATACCTTGAGTAAAATTTGATAAACCTAAAATAATAACACATGATCATGGATGAAACCTCTCATACAACCTCATGTTGTGCTTGACAACCATGGATCATCCATTAAACTGTACATTATCTTCAAACTTGCCTACAAACTATAAATTTGGTAGTTCATGTATTATTAACCTCCATATCTTCACACATGTGGATCAAAATTTTGGGTAAGCCATGGAATGTCTCTTCAAGACCTAAATAATCAAGAGCACATAGTAGTTTGACCAAAATAGATAGAAAATTCACAAAACTATACCACTCTTCTTACCTTGTGCTGAGGTAAATAGTGATCAGAACCCTTAAGTTCTTATCCTTTATTCATAAAGTTAAGAATACAAAACTAGCAACCAATACCCATGATTGTAAGGTCATGAGGTCTAGTTTCTCTAGTCAAGTCCTTTCTCTCTCTACTGTACAAACTGAGCACAAACCTGAGGTGCTCTTACTATCTACCAATGAACTGAACATGGAAAAAACATCAATTTTTGTCTTCTCAAGCCTTCAAACATTCCAATATCTTCACCATGTGTCTATAATAATACCTCATTACATCTCTAAGATGACTCTGAAGAAAATCCATATAGTATGAATCTGTATTACTTTAAAATACTGTTGAAACCTACAAAATCTCCTTCATTTCCTCTTTTTTCTACTTCAAACCACCATTTTAGGGCAACATGAAGGAAAATATGGGTTAAAAAGGCATCTCAAATCAAGGAACACATCTTATAGAGAGAAAAAGGAGGGATATTTCACATGTAGGAGCTCTTTTGAAGGCCAAATAACACTCTAAACTTGTAGAGGAGACATTTTCAAAGAATAACCCATTTGAATAGAGTAATGTCATGATAATGAGGGTGATTAAAATATGTTATGAATGATTTAGTGGCCTTTTAAGGTCAAAAATTTTCATTTAAGACCAAAACCTTATTGTAGACAACATACAAATAGGCTTCAAAAAAATATTTGCCACTGAATGTCATAAAGAATATTTTATAATCTTCTAAAAGGTTAAATTTGGATTATATGTATTTTGACCACATTTCAAAGCTTATATTCATACCCATACCTTGAATATACCTAATACACTAGAGAAGGCTCATGGTGAGTCATCAATTGTCATCTATCACCATATCAATCAAGGCTCTCTAGATCATAAGATCACTTCAATCTTTTGTCAAATAACCTCTTAACATACTCAACACCATGAGGATACCTAATACCATTTAAAATAAGGACATGACACTCACAAGACATTGAGACTTACTCCCTTCATATGGAAATCAATGACATCATGATGATCAAGCACATCACTTAAGGACCCAAGATAACTAGGATATATGGTGATCACAAACATACTCAATGGCATCTCTAGGAGTGTTGAATGAGTTCAAGAAGAAAATAGGGGACATCATGACTCAGCATAGCACCATGTAGGTGCCTAGGTGGATGCCATGAAAAGTGTTTAGTTATAGGGGTTGGCATTTGGCCTTGGCAGTCTAAATTTCCAACATTTTTGTTAACTCATATGGGTTAACCAACTTGTTGGTCAAGAGAACCCTTTCATGACAATGATAGTCTTTAAACATGACAACATAATTTTTATGACTACCTTGGACTGTCAAAAAAATTTAATACTTTTTGACACCTTAGGACTATAATAAACTAACAAGACTCAATAGAAATATTAAAATAAACACACCTAACCTAAGGAAAACAACAAGACAACAAAGCAACAAACTAAACTTGTGATGACCACACTTATTGAAGCAAGACAAAACAAACTAAAACAACTAACCTAATATCATATTCTTTCCTCTAGGATCAAATATAAAACTTGATTGACCACTATAGCACCATGAAGTCTAATTACCACATCTTGATAGCTCCCACTTGTAGCTAGTAGCATTATCATGTTCATGGTGTCTTGGAGAAGCAATTTCACCTTCTTGTTCCATCTATAGATGAATGGGTTGGTTATATGAATCCAAAACCCAATCATACTCATCACATATATATCTACTTTGTAAGAATAATGTTAATTCTTCCTTAGTCATGGGTTGCCAAAGGTCTGCCATGTCCAGGTTGATGCTTTCATTTAGATCTATATGCAATGGTGACTTGTCAAGACCTCCATGATGGACATATTCAAATTCATTAAGCATTCTAAAGGAAAATATAACCTCACTTGATTTTTATGTATGATTATCAACTTAAGATACTACTTTAGCAAACACTTCATCATTGCTTCCATCATCTTGGGCCTGCTCTTCTTGTGGACAACATTTGACAAGGTCAGCAGCTGATTCATCTTCAAAATGTTCCATATGAAGTGTGAGTCCTTGAATGGAATAATAATCATTAAAAATGTTCATATATTGTTGTCAAAGGTCCTCATTGTCATCTTGACACTCCATGTAATCATGATCATACTTCAAACTTTCACCAACCATTGGGATCTCATGCATATCAACAAGCTTATCTTGGTAGCAAAGAAAGGATCTTTTATCTTCCATAAAACTAGAAGCTTCTTGAACACATACCTTTTCTTAAATTTTTGGATATTTTACAAGGCTAACTCCTTGCCTTGAAGCTGCTACAAGTTAAATAGATGCCTCACTCTCACACTTATCAAGGCTATCATGATAAAGAGTGGATGCCATATCATCAAGTAGCTCTTAAGAATCATCTTCTTCTTGTTCAATTGGAGTGTCTTCTCTTTAAATTTATCTTGTATCCAAATAACCTCTTGGATTTCATCCTCTTTAGCATTGTGAAAGATTGATTCACACCTATCCTTGATAAGGGGTGTCCCAATAGTAATTTCCTCTTCTTATTCACTCAAATCACTATCATCCTCTATCACTATAGTTGGATATTCTTCACTTGCCTCAAAAAGGAGAGGTTCCTTCTCAAGGATTGTCATGGTGGACCCTTGGAAAAAATAAAGAAGGTGAGACAAATCCAATGGTATTACCATGAATGCTTCTTTATCCTTACTCAGTTATTCATCTTTGACAACCATCACTTCCTCTCTCTATTGCATATTGTCTTGAATAGACTTCCATGAGGGGAAGACCTTAGAATTTTGGGGAGGGAGGGGTGAGGTATGAATGATTTCATGCTTGATTTCCACTTTGACACTTGGGCTTACATTTGACTACTCTTCTATCTCCCTTGAATGTTGTATTTATTTCCATGTTGAAAACTTGGGTTTATGAGCTTCTTGCATTTTAGGTATTGCAGTTTAAGGCATGAAGGGAAGAACTTCTTGCTGGGATGGAATTATTTTTACAACTACCACTAATTGGTATAGGATTTGGTTTGTAAATTAAATTTGTTTATCAAGTTGAGCCTCAAATTCAAGCACCATCTCATTAGAGATCTCTTCCTATTGGTCAAAAGATGAAGGCCCTTTCATAATCTACTATGAAACATGTAACTCAACCTTCTCAAGACACACTTCTCCTTCTCTTTGAACTCTCTCTTGAATAGACCTTCAAGTATGAAAATTTGGAAAGGATTGAGAGGAAATTTGAGGGTTGTGACACACATTTGCTTGACATTATTGAGATGGTAAAGGTAGTTCAATGGAGGACTAATGTGTAATGAATGAGGTAACATGTAGATATTAGGATTGGACTTGTTGTCTCTTATGGACTACCAACTTCTCTTCAATGCTTGAAACTAAACCACCTATGTCCAACATGTCATTACTAACCTTTGAATGGCCTTATCATATAAAATATGACCACTCTTCTTTAGCCTGGTGTAATGAATTCCTCATGTTCTCAATCTCATGCCTATGGATTTCCTATCCATAGCTTCTTAAGGTGTTAATGTTCACCATGTGTTTTTTATAACCAAAAAAGTTCTATTTAAAGCTTGATATGGATTGTCTTAGAACATGGTTGAGATGATCAGGAACATCATGGGATTGCTATGACTGATTAGATTGATAAGAAGGCTACCAAAGAGGTGTATGAGGTTCTAAATGAGGGCTAGAGTGGTGTCCTTGATATTGAAAAGGATCATAGCCCTGATAAAGGCTCTCATATTATTGATTAGGGTGAATGTAAGGTTGGTAGGTTTCATAATAAGGTTGATATGAGTGATAGGGATATTGATAAGGAAGTATGTGATAGAATTCTACCTCATATGTAGCCATCATTCACTAAAATACACACGAAAATCAATGCAACTATGAACAAGAACTACTCAAACCTTTGAGATGATGATTAAGATGAGTTCTTAAAACTTCTTGTGAAGACCAAGACGCTGATGTGAATGTTCTAATGTTTGAATCTTGTCCCACTGGGTGTGCCAGAACTATTAACAACCCAAGTTTCACCCTATTGAAGGAGGTTGTTCAAACCTACTTCAAACTTGGACTAATATGGGAATGGCCTAAAGACTATGGGTGACCGTATAACTAGACTAGACCACTATATTATGGGGCTATCTCCCTTGGTACATCACTTATATATTAGTTACTAAAAGATACTTTCTTTTGGGGTGAAAAGGAATAGAAAGTGTATAAAACAAATCTACTCTAAGGGATGGTGATTTACCTATGTAAACATTCATCCACTTAATTTGAAATTCAACTAACAATAGTAAGCAATGCAAATGATTCAATCTTTCTACTCCAAGGACTCCTATACAAAATTATTTCACATAAAGGTTTCACTAAGTGATCAAAGCATGAGGGTAATGATGGAAGGTCTAATTCAAGACACTAACTAGTCAATATATTCATTCTAAGCTCAATCACTCAACATTAAAACACTATATTTGACTTGCATAAGACTGTCTACTAGTACCTAGGTGAGATTAGGACCTGCCAAGGGAGAAAACACTACCACATGTGAAAATAAAAATAATTAGACACACTAAACCTATATCAAGGAATTTGAAAATGGTCATTTTAATCACTTAAGAGGTTACAAAGTGTCAATCTTAACAGAGTTTCCTCATGTCCAAGAGAGGGATTACAAATTAAGGCCTTTTTATCCTAAATATAAAGTATAATAAGGAGAAAAGGAGAAGGATATTAGCATGGATGAGAGAATAAAAGGTCTTCCATCATCTTAGTCAACTCATTACTTCAGTTTTAAATAGTTACACAGTCCTCCATAAGACTCCATGTATTGATGCTCTCTAGTGACTCCTCATGCATTGAGATGGGGTGGTTGAGGATGTAGTTGACTAATTAAACCTTCCTTCAATCATGATATGCCCCTATTTGGGTCAAATAACTTATTTTATTGGTATTTTTTATATTTATTATGTGTAATTAAAACATTATAGAACATACAACAACCATCCTCCTTTTGAGCAATATGAACAAGTCAAACAACTGACCTATTCCTTCATTATGTCCATGGAATGAGCACTTGAATCCTTAAAATAAATTGGTTATATGGCATAACTACTCTACATTAACTCCTTTCACCAGCCCTCTATGCCAACTTTATGTCTCTTTGTTGAAACCAAGTAGGCCAAATAGGACTAGTAGGCCTAGTAGCCTAACTATTAGTGTTTGGCAGCCATGAAACCTACAAGAAACCTCAAGAACTTGTGTATGATTGATTTTTAGGACTGAAACAATGCCTTATACCATAACATATGCCTTCTTGTGCAAGAAACACTTGCAAACTTGCCACACTAGGTGACTAGGTCACCTTATCCTTCATTTTTACAGATTGGTTGATTAGAAGAGACTCATAGAGGAATTTTTAGGTATATCCTTAGACATAATATGTCTTGAGAAGTGAAACAAGTTCTAAAAAACATCTCCAATGATTGGCATCTTTTTAAACTAGCTTGTACCTCTTTTCTACTCTTTTTCTTGAAAAAACATTATTTTCTGATAGGTCCATATAGTTTTATACAACATGGTACCATGTTCAGGACCCTATCTAAGTTTAATTTATGATTCAAGTGTTTATCAGGTGATTCATGGGTGTTTAGGTAGCAAAACGTCAAGTTTTCCCAAATTGGGTCTCCCTTAGGGTTTAAGCAAGGCTTTGGAGGTCCACCATCTTAATGATGGTTCATAAAGTACAGAACTCCAAACCAAAACTTTTTTCCATGGATATTTATTCCATATACCCCTTAAATTTTCTTGAGAATCTTGAGTTCCTATGTAAAAGGTGTGTTAAGATATATATACATAGGGAAAGTGCTTGTAGTGTTATGTAGGTAGTTTGGACATGCTCATAGTCTTAGAAATGGTTCATAAACTTGTGCCCCTAAATCTAACTCTTTATATCATGGATATTAATTAAAAAGGGTTCCTCAATTCCCACTAATATAATTTTTTCCAATTCCTCTTGTGATGATAGATACAAGCATCTAAAATGATGGGTTAAACTAGCTGCCTAGACTACATAGTTTGAGCTAGCTTTTGAAGACTCAAATTGACCTTTTCTACTCTTTTATGCTTGAAACCTTATCCATAAGACATTTTTCATCATCCTAGACCTCATCATGATTTCAAACTTGCTTATTGGTGTCTAAGCATACTCTATGGTGGTATAAGCCTTTGAGGCTTCAAGACTGGTTTTAGGCCTAAAAGGCTTTTACTAAGTTTTGGAGGTTTAAGGCACATGTTATGAATTGAGGGGTTAAAAATCATCATAAATTTTTTTTTTCACTAGTCTTAAACCTTCTAAAACTACATCAACGACCCATAATCCACTCTATCTCTATTATTTTATGATTGTGCCTATAGGTTACTCTATCAATTTGGGTGTTTGGGGAAGATAGAGGTATAAAATTTCTCTCTCCCTCAAGGATATATTTTTTGGATTTTTAAATCATGATCTCATGGTGTAAAATATCCCTAGAACCAATCTTTTCCATTAGTTTTATTTCAACATACTCTATACGATCAACTTAGGGTTTGGTTTCACTAGGCCTGAGTAGCCCTAAGACTAGGTTTTGGCATTTTTAAGCCTCCAACTGAGGTTTTTATATCTTGAAAACATTATTAAATCCATCTCACTTATCTATCATTTTTTCTCAACCTTAAACAACTTCCAAATATGTACCAAACTTTTAGCTAGTATGAACAAGATATTTTTAGGTATGTCCTCTTAGTTAACCCTCAAAGGCTTTTTGTCTTGAAAAGTTAAATGTCACATACTCTACAGATCATATAAAGACACTCTCAACATCCTTTCTTGTCTAAAAAATCCTTTATGAAGTATGATCTCCTTGTCTTGTTCTCAAAACTCCCATTTGTTCACTTGGTCTCCTTAATGACTGTTAGCAGATGAGGGTAGTTTTGAAATAAAATAGTGGTTATTTCCACTAATTTTTTACCATTTATAATAGTATTAACATCATCACTTACCTAAAATTATAATTTTTAACAATTTTGAAATCGTGATCACTCTTTTAGAGGCCTCAAGACTGTAAGTTTTCCCAAGACTATCCATATGCATTGATTGTGTTTTTTGCCTATGTGTAGGTATGATCATGTGTAAATCTCCATTTACCATTCTCCACACCATATTATTTGTCTATAAAATGATTAAATAAACCATATGGCTTGTTTATGATAGACCTTAGTGTTTATTACCTTATATTTATCCCTCCATTTAGGCTTAACTATTTGGACTAAGTTCCAGCCTGTTTATGTTCTTAGGGAGTCACTTGACTAGGTTTTGAGGTTTAAGGATTCATATACCATACTATAATCCCTTTCCAATGTTTTTTGAACTATTTTTAATATTCAATAAATTTCTAAATGGCTTCAAACACATTCCTTATTCATGTTCTTGCATCATTAGTCCACACCTTGCATTACATGGTTGTAGGTGACTGTTAAGGATTCTTTTATATAGACATAGATGGAATTAGATGTTAAAAGACCTTAATAAGGTCATTAACATGACTCATGAACCTATTTCAATCATTTGAAATAACTTAGGTAATAGATCAAACTCCTTTCATTGAGATATCTCCTAGCCTCTCCATTTTACAACTTTCCATGAAATGTTCTTGACTACATTTTGCCTTGGTTATAGTGATGATCCATCCCTTTAGTAGTGTTTAAGGTTTTATAACTTAATTTCATGACCATGATGGTTCCCAACACCCTTGATTCCATTAAAATAATTTATCCATGAGGTGAATTTGGATAGGTAATAGTGATGGTATGTATGATGATAATGGGATATGGAAACTAAGAATGGAGATGGAGTGATAAACTTATACAATGGTTGAATGGTAGTGTGAAAGTATGTGAAGATGAAATGAAACATTAGGAGTGAAATCAAACATGAATCCAACATATAGATATTCATGAAGGATCCTATGCAAGCATAAGCATATGCCTTAACAATATATATCATTTTGAGTATCCTTGGACTAGCATACACCATTGAAGAAGAAACCTAGGAATCTCCAAATTACCTTAACAAATGCTAAGTTACCTTAACATATGCTAAAGTGAGATTGTGAGTGTATTGAGGGTATATTTATGATTTTTAATCCATGATACCTTGAGAAAAATTTGAGAAACCTAAAATAGAAACACATGATCATGGATGAAACCTCTCATACAACCTCATACTATGCTTGACAACTGTGGATCCTTCATTTAACCGTATATTATCTTTAAACTTGATTACAAACTATAAATTTGTCATTTCATGTATTATTCACATTCATATTCTCACACATGTGGATCAAAATTTTGGGGAAGCCATGAAAGGTATCTTCAAGATCTAAAGAATTAGAAGTAAGCAGTAGTTTGACCAAAATAGATAGAAACTTCATAAAACTGTAGCACTCTTCTTACCTTGTGTAAATGAAAATAGTGATCAAAACCCTTAAGTTATTAGAATTTATTCATAAATTTAAGAATACAAAACCAAAAACCAATATTCATTATTGGAATGTCATGAGGTTTAGTTTCTCTAGTCAAGAGCTCAGATCTCCTTTCTCTCTCTATTATACAAACTGAGCACAAACCTGAGGTGCTCTTACTATCTACCAATGAATTGAACATGGAAAACACATCAGTTTTTGTCTTCTAAATCCTTCAATCATTATAATCTCTTCACCATGTGTCTATAAAAAGACTTCCCTGCACCTCTAAGACTACTCTTGAGAAAATTTGTATAGTATAGATCTGTACTACTTCAAAATACTATTTAAACCTATAAAATATCCTTCATTTCCTCTTGTTTCAACTTCAAACCACCATTTTAGGGAAATATGAAGGAAAATATGGGTTAAAAAGGCATCTCAAATCAAGGAACACATCTTAGAGAGCCAAAAAGGAGGGATATTTCACACATGGGAGTTCTTTTAAAGGCCAAATAATGCTCTAAAATTGTAGAGGAGACATTTTCAAAGCATAACATATTTGAGTAGAGAAATGTCATGATCATGAGGGTGATTAAAATATGTTATTAATTCTTTAGTGACCTTTTGAGGTCAAAATTTGTCATTTAAGACCAAAACCTTCTTTTAAACAACATACAACTAGGTTTTAAAAAGAGATTTACCACTGAATGTCATAAAGATTATGTTATAGTCTTCTAAAAGGTTAAATTTGTATTATATTTATTTTTACCACCTTTCAAATTTTATAGTCATCCCCATACCTTGAATATACCGAATATACTAGAGAAGGCTCATGGTGAGTCATCAGTTGTCATCTATCACCATCTCCATCAAGGCTCTCCATAAGATCACTTCAATCCATTTTTAAATAACCTCTAAACATACTCAACACCATGAGGACACTTAATACCATTTGAAACAAGGACATGATAATGATAGTACATTGAGACTTACTCCCTTCATATGACATTTAATGACATCATGATGATCAAGCACATCACTTAAGGACCCAAGACAACTAAGATATATTGTGATCACAACTAGACTCAATGACATCTCTAGGAGTATTGAATGAAATAAAGAATAAAATAGGGGACATCATAACTCAAGATAGCACCATGTAGGGGTCTACATGGATGCCATGAAAATCTTTTAGCTATAGGGCTTGGCATTTGGCCTTAGCAGGCCAAATTGCCATTAATGCCATGAGATGTTTATAAAACTATAGGTTCTTTACTTCACCTAAAGTTGTATTTGATTCAAATATTTACATGATTTACTCATGTGAGTATAATAATTTAATAATGTTTGAGATCATATGACTACCTACAGGTAAGTTAGGAATTCTATAAATAATACATCCATCAAGTCCTATCTTCTATAGCTTATACCTTATTTTAAGCCTGATTACAACATTGGCTGAAACAAGTGTATAAATATATGTATATAAAGATACCTCTACAATATTTTTAGATATATATACTAATGAGTAAATATATTTAAATTTGGGCATGAGTCTCTAAGACATAAACAAGATATATCTTTTTTAATTCCTTTAATATATTTCAAGAAGACACTATCCATCAGATAGTCGATACAGGCATACAAAGATAGAAAATACAATAAAACCCAAATTTGTAAATTGTAATTTTTTTATGAATACAAATCTAATATATACATGTTGATACCAAATTAATCAGGCATGAAAACATAGACTAGATCTTTAATAAACTCAAATCGGCCTCCGACCTTATAGGCCTGAGAATGGTATTGAAACCCCACCCTCAGGTATATAACCTAGGAGTCTAAGGTTTTTAATAAGAGCTATGTCAAATTTTATTTAATGAAATAAAACTCTTATTCAAACTACTAAAAGTTATTTTCTTTAAAAATTAAGAAAAGCAACCAACGTAGTATTTAAGCAAAGCTTGAAGAAATCTTCTCTTATTCAATATTTAAACTTCCTCCTTTATTTCTTTCTCCTATCATGTGATCATAAGATGAAGATGATCCTTATTCTTTCCCTCGTCTTCTTACTTATTTCCTTCCCCATTTATGCATGCTTTCCATGACCCCATTTCTCCCCAATATTTATGTCATCATTACCCTCATGAAACTAGTGTTCATTAATGCATCACTCCACTACCATTTTGTTGAACTTGTAGTTTCATTTGCACATACAATCATGGTGACCTCTCTTCTTCCTTGATGAGGTTAATCCTTGAAATAATAATGATAACCTAAAAAACAAAACCTTAATTCAAGTCCTTTTTCCTTTTTACTAATGCAACATCATAATCAAAATATCATGAAGCTTCCAAACACAATCCTAACTTTTTATCCACTTTCCTAAGTATACAAAAATCTTATCAAGTGAAAAGCTTTGAAATAACAACTACATCTATAATCCTTGAAATCAAGCATTAAGACATGTAATCATTTCAACCCACAAGTAGTTCAAAATTTAGACAAGAGTAGGTATATATAATCAAATGAGATAATCAAATGCTCTAACCTAATCTAGGTTATATCTCTATGTACAGTGCAACAAAATAACCAACGAGATATATAAGCAAACTATCCAAATAAATTCATAGCAAATCCACTAAATCATGCACTCAAGCTCATACAGAATTCAAAGCATCATAACACAACAAAGGATTAGAATAGATATACAATTCATAACTAAAAATGAAACCAATATTTAGAACAACTAGTGCCAATATCATTTATTTCATTCAAACAATTAATTATGGTATGTGTACGGGTCCCCAAAGTTATCTCAATCCCCATTATCGATATTTGTTCCCCCTCTCTGATGATACTCTCCCTCTGAACTGCCTAAGAGAGTAAAATAGCCTTGCATCCACCTCATGAAAAAAATAGTAGTTATCCTAAATCATAATAATAATCAACATATATTCATAATAAACTATTAAATGAAAGTAATCTATAAAAATCATGATCATAAACATAACAAAACATATGCAACAGCTATCCATCTAGATACTGACCATGAAAATAGGTGATTTATCTATCAACCAAACAACATATCCAACTCTAACTCAAAATAAACAACCTATTTGTTAATCATTAACCACATAATCCACTAATTAATTATTTAAATAATCCATAGGAAAAACTGGATGTGACACTATAAGCACTGAGATCTCTAACATTGTGTGAAAATTGAAAATTTCCTTTTATGGTTTGAAAGAGGATTATTGAGCTTGGTATGAAAATATTGACAAGTTATTAATAATAATGTATTTACATAGAGTCCCTCCAACCCCATAGTCTACAACAAGAAAATAGAAGAGAAAATCTTGATTTTAATCTTGTTGTATGTTGATAACTTAATCATCACATGGAGTTCCACTAATTAGATTCATGATTTGAAAGCTTGGATAATTATGTATTTTGATATGACTAACTTGGGCTTGTTAATTTTTTTATTTGATCTTCCAATTTCACAATCTGAGAAAGTATTTTTTGTTAATCAATCCAAGTATACTCAAGACATAATAAACCACTTCAACATAAAAGACAAAAAAGTCTACAACAACTCCTTATCAATATGGATTCAAGCTTTCCACCAAGCTTTCTTCTCTTTAGTTGATGGTACAATATATAGTAAATTGGTGGGATGTCTTTTGTACTTGACTCCTACTCATCCTAATCTTTCATTTTTTGTAAATTTGGTATCACACTAATTTCATGACCATCACAAAATCCATTATCAAGCTAAAAAACACTTCATGAAGTATCTTCATGGTACTAATAACTATGTATTCAGTATAAGTCCTGAAGAAAATCCTCAATTCATGGTTACACTTATGGTGCGAAGACATAATTCATTGACTACATAGATAATGATTGAGTAGGAGATCCAGACAATGGCAAGTCAACTGCGATATAAATATATTGGCTTAGGGAAGGTCTCATGACTTGGTCTTGTAAGAAGAAAAATACTATTACTTTTTCAAACACAGAAGCTAAGTATAGTGGAGTTATCATTTCCATCCATGAGTTAGTTTATATTTGACACTTGCATTGTGAATTTTAATTTCCGCAAACCCAACCCATAACACTTTAGTGCAATAATCAAATTTATATCCACATTTCTCACAACCCAATGGAGAAATTCAAAAAGCGCAATGAGATCCACATGAATT